>CM056049.1:592059507-592067007 GCA_029574335.1 Rana kukunoris
GCTGTAGGTGTGACGTCATCGTTTGTGTATCACTATAAAAGGGATCACACGATCGATCACGGCGCCACAGTGAAGAACGGGGAAGCCGCGTTTACACACAGCTCTGCCCGTTCTTCAGCTCCAGGAACCGATCGCCGGACTCCAGCGGCGATCGGGTCCCGTGGTCACGGAGCTGCGGACCGTTTATCGGGCGTGAAGGGTCCTTAAGGTGTTAATCTTATAAAAAGTGTGTTAAACCTTTCATCCAAATTCTAAATTGCGGCATTTGTACATTTAAAAGCCAATATAGAAGAATAGTATGGTAAAAAAAACAAAAAAACCTTGTGGATTTAATTAACCACTTTTTTTTTTGGTTAATTCTCCTTTAAAGGTGTGTGGCAGGGGGAGTGTCCTATGCCTACAAACATTTGCTAGTAGGTGTCCCTCATCCCATCTCAAAATGTTGGATGGTATGTAAATTTCCTGTATTGTAAACTTATGGGGATGTAGACCTATAGCACACCTTGTCCTGGTAACATTTGATCATGATGGGAAATGGATAGCTGTGCTGCAATAAAAGTGCACTATAAAAGTGACTAAGTACACCTATAGTCAGATCTTCATGGATAAACAAATGAAAAAAACAAAACATAATATATATGGTATAACCACAATACAGTGAACTGCTGTCTGTCACTCATATATATTGTATCAAAACAAAATTGAAGAACTCCACTCCAAAATGATGGAGCCCCACCTATTGTCACACGTGAACATAAAAAACAATGGCCCAGATTCAGAGAGAGAATTGGATTCTCGTAGAGTATCAGAAATACACTACGCCGCCGTTTTTTTACCTGGCTCTACGTGGAATCCAGGTAGATTTTGTCCAGTAAACGACGGCGGCGTAGTGTATTTCTCCCGTCGCAATCCATCTAGACGAGTAGGGGGCGTGAAGGATTTAAAATAGGCGCGCTTCCCGCGGCGAGCGAACTGCGCATGCTCCGTTCGCAAATTTCCCCCGTGCATTGCGCAAATCACGTCGTTACGTCATTCGTTGTTTGAGTAGCGTCGTTTACGGACATTTCTATTCCTGAACGAGTTACGCAAAAAAAAAAAAAATAATTCAATTTCGACACGGAACGACGGCCATACTTAACATGGCTACGCACCGTTAGACCAGCAAAAAGCTGGTCTAACAGTACGTAAAAAAAACAGAGCGTAAGCGATTGCGAAGACCGCTCGTATCTTCGTGGATCGCCGTAAAAACACATTATGCATATCCCGACGCATGAAAACGACGCAAACTCCTCCAGCGGCCCGCAAAAATAATGCAGCGTAGATCCGAAGGCTTACGAAGACGTAAGCCTCTCGGATCGAAGCCCGAAGCCGCCGTGTCATGGTTTGAGGATTCAAACTAGTAATACGGCGCGCAAAATTTGAAATTACTCCTGTCTAACACCAGTTAGACAGGCCGTAATTGCTTTATGAATCTGGGCCAATGAATATAAGCAAAGTGAACAAAAAAACAATTGAATTAAATGAATATTGAACTATGATGCATTAAAAGTCCAAATGTTTAAAGATGAATTGGTGGTCTCTAATGAAAAAGTCCTCTCCAATATAATAATCCGTGAAAACATGCAAAGTGATGTTCTCAGATTTAGAAAAAGAATCCTCCACCAACATAAAATCTGCCGCTTACCAAGATTCATAATCTCGTGTTAAGGAGATCATATGCCGCTCGTAGCTCACAACTAGCCAGGTATTGATGGCTTCCCCACAGTGTCCCTCCACTTCCTGATATAATAAGCCTCGGTGAGGTCTAGAATTCACCAGCTCAGCAGTTGCACATACCCGAATGGAAAAGAAACAGAACAAGCTCCCATAGCGTAATCCAGCCAAATAAATGTAATAAAAGATTAAAAACAAGTACACACTCAATGTTGTGGATGGATAATAAAGCATATCAAAATGTTAAATCCGGCCGGCTCCCACAGCCCGTCACTTCCGGGACTTTGCGTCGATTCTTGCAGTGACGTCAACACTCCCTACGCCGTTTCATCATAGATGAACGTCGTCCAGGTGCACCAACATTTGATCATGCACCAAATATAATTTGGCCCATTGAGTTGCCCATTTCTGTTCGAAAGCTGGCACTGCCCCTTTTCTTTTTTTGAAGATCATATCTGATGTTATGCAATGGATCTGAACAATAAGTGGAAAAATTATTGCTCTAGTTTTTGATAATTTCAGTGGAAAATGAGAAGTGATTACTTATGCCGTGTACATACGATCGGAGTTTCCGACCGTGTGTGTGCCCCCGTGTGGACTTTTTTCCCGTCGGAATTTAGAAAGAGAACATGTTCTCTTTTTTTTTCCCAACTGAAATTCCGTTCGTCTGTAGGGAACTTCAACCGAGAAAAAAACAGGCATGCTCAGAATTAAGTCGACGCATGCTCGGAAGCATTGAACTTAATTTTTCTCGGCTCGTCCTAGTGTTGTACGTCACTGTGTTCTTGACGGATGGAATTTTGGTGTGACAGTGTGTATGCAAGACAGCTTGAACGGAATTCTGTCGCAAAAATCTGTCTGAGTTTATTTGTGTGTACAAGGCATTAGGGGTATTTTTGGTACACCTGCTCATACCAACATTTATTTAGATGTTCCATTTCCACATAGAAGCAGGAGCAAGCTTTTTGGATCTAATTTTGCAGCACAATCTGTCAGTTATCGTTTCTGCTGTATGCCGTCGTATTGCGTGGGAGCTTTGGACTTGTGCTGATGTATTCTCGCCTGTTTCGCTTCCTCTCCTGCGGCAGCACGGTTGGCCCAGCATGCGGTCCGAGTGATACACGCTGTGCTTTGATAACCTTCCTTGTTTGCCTTCCTGTAAAACCCTTCATACGCTGCCATTATTTTCTATGAAACTCTGACATCTGTGGCAATTGCAAAGGTAATTTCCCATTCCGGTGTGGGCAAAATTATCGAAGGCCGCGTATGTACTGCAAGTGTGAATTTCACAGATAAATCCTGGAAAAAAAAAATGTGATTTTAAGATTTTAATTATTTATCCCAGAGTGGTACAAAATAGATCCACTGATGTTCTATTGTGTTCTGACAGGGGGACACACATAGACAAATATAGTAAATTATGCACTTTGGAATATTACACAATAAATGCATGCTGAAGATTAAAACAAACACATGTAATGTTAATGTGACATAGATGTGATATGACCAAAATAAAAACAATAATTATGTCAATTAAAACATTAATAATAAAGTGCTCATGTGCATCTGAGTGCTGTGTAACACAGAAATAAATGCTATAATGCAAAAACAAGTCTTTTTATAAAACAATACTGTTACAATCCTGTTGAAAAAAGTGCATATGCGTGGTATCCAGTAGTATTAAATGCTCACCTTGGAGCGTGCGACTTAGCGATTATGCTCGGTCAATGTGCTTGTGAACCACCCTTGGGTTCTATAATGGTAACAGGATCCTGGGCTTCCCACGCAGTATCTCGGGAATAATGGGTAATAAAAGGCCTTGATAGTACAACCCCAGTGGGGTACTCGCATGTCCCAGGTGCGTTGGTGCACCACTCTGTGTATGGCATGAAACATTACAGCGGCTGGTTTTGAAATGGTGCATGTTTCCTCCTAAGCAGGTAGACTGCCTATCGTGTCCCCAGATGTGTTGGATACAGGGTAATCGTATCTTCCTCAGGGGGAATTCTTGAACTCTAAACTGTTTTTTTGTACTTCAATTTTCTGCATTTCCCTCCCCCTGCAGCTAATGATTATTAGAGTACCGAAAAGCAGGAGTTTGGGATAGCAAGGAGTACTAACCTCTGCCTACTAAACCATGGAGCCCAGCATTGTTGTCCTTCCAGCCAATATTCACCTTTTCCTGCTCTGCTCCTACGCTACTATCCCCCTCCCCTGTCCCCAGTATGGCCCCCCTCCCCTGTCCCCCCCCCTGGCCCCCCTCCCCTGTCCCCAGTATGGCCCCCCTCCCCCTGTCCCCCAGTATGGCCCCCCTGTCCCCCCCCTGTCCCCCAGTATGGCCCCCTCCCCTGTCCCCAGTATGGCCCCCCTCCCCTGTCCCCAGTATGGCCCCCCTCCCCTGTCCCCAGTATGGCCCCCCTCCCCTGTCCCCAGTATGGCCCCCCTCCCCTGTCCCCAGTATGGCCCCCCTCCCCTGTCCCCAGTATGGCCCCCCTCCCCTGTCCCCAGTATGGCCCCCCTCCCCTGTCCCCAGTATGGCCCCCCCTCCCCTGTCCCCAGTATGGCCCCCCCTCCCCTGTCCCCAGTATGGCCCCCCTCCCCTGTCCCCAGTATGGCCCTCTCCCCCTGTCCCCAGTATGGCCCCCCTCCCCTGTCCCCAGTATGGCCCCCCTCCCCTGTCCCCCAGTATGGCCCCCCTCCCCTGTCCCCAGTATGGCCCCCCTCCCCTGTCCCCAGTATGGCCCCCCTCCCCTGTCCCCAGTATGGCCCCCCTCCACCCCTGTCCCCAGTATGGCCCCCCTCCCCAGTATGGCCCCTCTCCCCAGTATGGCCCCCCTCCCCAGTATGGCCCCCCTCCCCTGTCCCCCAGTATGGCCCCCCTCCCCAGTATGCCCCCTCCCCAGTATGGCCCCCCTCCCCAGTATGGCCCCCCTCCCCTGTCCCCAGGATGGCCCCCTTCCCAGTATGGCTCCCCTCCCCTGTCCCCAGTATGGCTCCCCTCCCCTGTCCCCAGTATGGCTCCCCTCCCCTGTCCCCAGTATGGCTCCCCTCCCCTGTCCCCAGTATGGCTCCCCTCCCCTGTCCCCAGTATGGCTCCTCCCCTCCCCTGTCCCCAGTATGGCACCCTCCCCTGTCCCCAGGATGGATCCCCTCCCCTGTCCCCAGGATGGCTCCCCTCCCCTGTCCCCAGTATGGCTCCCCTCCCCTGTCCCCAGTATGGCACCCTCCCCTGTCCCCAGGATGGCCCCCTTCCCAGTATGGCTCCCTCCCCTGTCCCCAGTATGGCTCCCCTCCCCCCCTGTCCCCAGTATGGCCCCCTCCCCTGTCCCCAGGATGGATCCCCTCCCCTGTCCCCAGGATGGCTCCCCTCCCCTGTCCCACCCAGTATGGCTCCCCTCCCCTGTCCCCAGTATGGCTCCCCTCCCCCTGTCCCCAGTATGGCTCCCCTCCCCTGTCCCCAGTATGGCTCCCCTCCCCCTGTCCCCAGTATGGCTCCCCTCCCCTGTCCCCAGTATGGCTCCCCTCTGCTGTCCCCAGGATGGCTCCCCTCCCCTGTCCCCAGTATGGTTCCCCTCCCCTGTCCCCAGTATGGCACCCTCCCCTGTCCCCAGTATGGCTCCCCTCCCCTGTCCCCAGTATGGCACCCTCCCCTGTCCCCAGGATGGCTCCCCTCCCCTGTCCCCAGGATGGCTCCCCTCCCCTGTCCCCAGGATGCTCCCCTCCCCTGTCCCCAGTATGGCTCCCCTCCCCTGTCCCCAGTATGGCTCCCCCCCTCCCCTGTCCCCAGTATGGCTCCCCTCCTCTGTCCCCAGTATCGCTCCCTCCCCTGTCCCCAGTATGGCTCCCCTCCCCTGTCCCCAGGATGGCCCCCCTCCCCTGTCCCCAGGATGGCTCCCCTCCCCTGTCCCCAGGATGGCCCCCCTCCCCTGTCCCCAGGATGGCTCCCCTCCCCTGTCCCCAGTATGGTTCCCCTCCCCTGTCCCCCAGTATGGTTCCCCTCCCCTGTCCCCAGTATGGTTTCCCCTCCCCTGTCCCCAGTATGGCACCCTCCCCTGTCCCCAGTATGGCCCCCCTCCCCTGTCCCCAGTATAGCTCCCCTCCCCTGTCCCCAGTATGGCCCCCCTCCCCTGTCCCCAGTATGGCCCCCCTGTCCCCCTCCCCAGTATGGCCCCCCTCCCCAGTATGGCCCCCCTCCCCAGTATGGCCCCCCTCCCCAGTATGACCCCCCTCCCCAGTATGACCCCCTCCCTTGGCCAGTATGGCCCCCTCCCCCTCTACACCTAAATGAATGACTCTCAAGCTGCACATAGTCCTTATTGTACCCTGTCTCCCCTTGTATCTGTAAATTCCCCCCCAGAGTTAATCAGAAGCGTGCTCCACGCCTGCACATTTCTCCAGAGTTGAGGTAAGTTGTTTCATTCCTTTGAAATCCCTCAGTGAAATGAATGGCGGTGTATAACCGCAGCCTTTTCCCAGGTCTGAGTCGCACGAAACCTGTGCTGGTTTCAGTAATTAAATGAAAGCAGACTGTAGCAAATCCCAATCACAAATGTCTGTAAGGAAGATTTACATGTGCTGCACCTGAGCAGACAGAAAGATTACTTCATTGTTATGAAAATCCTTCCTTGTCATCCCCTCAATTAAATTTTGTTTGTGATCTTTGGCTGGCTTATTATATTTCTGGCTGCTTTCCTGAGCACATCCTGCACAGACCTTTCTACACCTTTGTATTATAAATATTTAAAGAAGGACTCCAATCTAAACAAAAATGCTTTCAGAGTTCCTAATGGCAGCACAGTTTACATTTCTTAGGATAAGCCACTAGCATTTCTCTCCGTTTCCCATTCTGAAGAGCTCCTAACAGAATTACTTGTTCTACTAAAGCAGACAACCCAAATTGTGTCTGTGCCAATCAATAAGTGTCGGCATAATCATTGGACGAGGTCCATACCGCGTCTGCAGTTTCATTGAAGTCTATGGAGCCAGAAGAAAGCACCTGTAGAAGAGAAGAGGAAATGTATGTAATGGTAATCCTCTTTTCAGACATTATGTGTTGGCCAACATACGTAAAATAACACAGGCGTCACCAAAGTCTTGTATACGTTTTAAAATAAAAAGAAAAAAAACTGAGCCAATGGTAAAAAGCACAACCCCAGGATTGATTTGATGTGTAAAGGACGTTAAATGAATGTCCCAATTCGTATTACATATAGTCCTAGTGTATGTCTATTACGGATAACACCTCTGTGAGTCCAATATTAAGTGAGAGCCCACCACCTAATGGAAAGCCGCTTACCAGAGGGCAAGCTTAACCAGCCTTGATACAATGCCCAGCCATGGCCTCCGTCCACAGGATTAGACCTCAGGCATTCCACCAAGGCGAAGCCGCTAGGTTCTTGCATACATATGGTCCGTGGGTTGTAAACATATGAGAGGATAGGAGACCATAGCATAATTCCGTATGGAAAGAATTTATTTAAATAAAAGAAACGTACTTACAAAAAAAAGTCGTAATTAATAACATGTAAACAAAGCCGGCCGGCACTATAGGAGCCCTTCCTCCTTTAAATAGACGTGGTGACGTCACTGCATCCTGGTATTTTCAGGGATGTAGGAGCATTTAATATTTTCCCTGTTCTTCCACAAAATTGTCTTTGGCACACAAGTACGGTAATTGGTCTCCAGGACCAAGCTGTCACGTGCGGGGAGAAGGGCAGTGGGACATGAACAGTGGGCAGCTACTGATTTCTGGGAGCGCTGGGGTTTTTCCAGTGGAGTCCCTAGGAG
>CM056049.1:592072007-592340165 GCA_029574335.1 Rana kukunoris
GCTAGTATGCTCTGCATACTAGCACATTATGACAGACTTGCCTGTAAAGCCAATCCCTCTCACACAGCCCTGTCACAGACCCCCAGCTCTGCCATCTTTCCCCCATCCCCAGTTTCTTTCTGGGCTCACGGCTCCAGCCGTGGCCACAGTGACGTCACTCCCACGCATGCACGCAGGAGCCCTCAGCTCCGGGGTGGAGCTCTGAAGGTCCGGCACAGTGATGCTGTCCCTTTAGAGTGCATGTGATGTCACCGGCAGCATCCCTTATGAATATCTCCTAAACGCTGCAAGTTTAGGACAAAATTTGGGCGCCGGGTACCCCATCCTGTGTCTCCGTGCGCCCCCACCTCCCCCGCCGTGCGATCGCGCTGGCCGGTAATTGAGGCCACGGCTTTGCGGCCTTCTGCAGGCCTAAGCTTCCTTCTGTGATCTGGCGCCATCTTGTGGTGGCCTTTGGCATGACAAGTAAACCAGCAATTCTAATGGAGCTTCCCCAGTGTTTTCACTGCCATCTCTTTCCCTCTAATTAGAGCCCCCAAACATTATATATATTTTTTATTTTAACACCCTAGAGAATAAAATGAAGGTTGCTGAAATACTTTCTGTCACACCGAATTTGCGCAGGGGTCATACAAGTGCACTTTTTTGGGGAAAAATACACATTTAAAAAAAAAAAAAGACAACAGTAAAGTTAGCCCAATTTTTTTTTATAGTGTGAAAGATAATGTTACGCCGAGTAAATTGATACCAAACATGTCACGCTTCAAAATTGCGTCCTGCTCGTGGAATGGCAACAAACTTTTACCCTTTAAAATCTCCATAGGCGACGTTTAAAAAATTGTACAGGTTGCATGTTTTGAGTTACAGAGGAGGTCTAGGGCTAGAATTATTGCTCTCACTCTCCCAACGCGGCGATACATCACATGTGGTTTGAACTCTGTTTACATATGCGGGCGCTACTCACGTATGCGTTTGCTTCTTCTGCACGCGAGCTTGGCGGACGGGCGCGTTTTCTGGCTCCTAACTTTTTGAGCTGGCTCTTAGATTCCAAGCAAATTTGTCAAACCCTGGTTTAGGAGATATTCAGTGTACCTACAGGTAGGCCTTATTATAGGCTAACCTGTAGTTACAAGTTCAAAAGTATAGTTTACCTCCACTTCAAAGCTTGTTAGCTCGCTATGTGCTGTAGTATAAGTCCCAGCAGCCTCGTCTCACCTATGCCTTGGTGGTCACAGGTCCTCTGACATCATCCCACACAGATGCAGGTTCCAAAGCCCTGTATGGGATGTGGTGATTCCAAGGAGCAGTCCACCGCTCGTGCATGGGGAGCACCAAATGCTGCAGGAGCAAGATCTTGGGAAAGTAAAACTGCTTTTCATGTCTTTTAGCCCTAAAGGGAGCCTTTTTTCTATTTTCCCTGAAGACAAGCCTTAAAGATTGTATTGAATATTGTCCAAATCCGATTAGTAATACCTGCATGGTACTGATAGCTCCAGATATTGCCATCGCAGACAGCCAGGAGATTGGTAATTTCAGCTTAAATTAACGTTTGCGGTATGGTGGGAGTTTTGTATCGGTATGTCTTTTACCATTTTAGAACTGCTCCTTCTCATTCTGAATCTCTAATCAGATGTAAACTTCCATGCACCTGGTATCGGAAAGGTGCAATATGATTGGTGATTGTAGATAAAGACTGATCTTAGCTGACACACTTTTCACAATGCGGTCTGGTAAGTTATGGAGGAGCATAAATAGCACAGAGGGATGTGTCCTCCTCCTCTATCGCTGAAATAAGAACTGTCTGTATTGACACATATTCTACCTATCATGTTTGTAGCTTTGAGATCTGACTGGTTACAACAGACCATTATTCCTTCAGGCGCAGTGAGAGATGAGGCTCATTGCAACCGATACAGCCATTAAGGTGGGCCTCTAGGAACGTGCACTGCCTAAAACTTGGTAGCAGATCACAAGGTGAGTGATGGGGAGCGATGTCAGGCATACAGCCTAGAACTGCACAAGCACCATGTTTTATGACCGTACTGACACCTCAGTCCAGCAAAGCAAATGCTGAGCTGTATGATGCCTGAAAAATGATGGCTCTGACCTTCATGGAGAGAAACCCAGAATAAAGTATTGGTAAGGACAGTCCTGTGATCTGTTGGAGGTCATAAATACCTGTACGTGTTACAATTACGCATTACCTAGCATAAGAAAGGGTAAAAGCGCTACCAAAGCGATTTGCAGGCGCTTCAGCAGTGCTGCCTATTCATTCACCGTACCGCCTCAAAGATGCTGCTTGCAGGACTTTTTTTCCCGTCCTGCAAGTGCACCTCCCCAGTGTGAAAGCACTCAGGCTTCCACACTGGGGAGGCATGAGAGGCAGTTTTCAGGCACTTTATAAATGCTTTTTTTAGCGCTAAAATGCCAGCAAAGCACCCCAGTGTGAAGGGGGTCTAAGTGTCATTTCTGTCTGCTGCTTTGTTCCTTTGCTATCGGCATGAGTCACTTCTGACAAGTTTTCCTGACACCTGGTGACAGAGGAAGGATCTCCAGCCTCAGCTCTGTTCCTGTGGGCGCATCCATTCCCCTCTCTTCCTGTTTCCCCTCCCCTTCCCCTTTCCTTTCCATCCCTTCCCTTCCCCTTTTCCCTTTTTCCTTTTCCCTTTTTTTTTTTCCCTTTCCCATTTCGCTTTCCCTTTTCCCCCTTTCCCTTCCCCCCTTCTCTTTCCCTTCCCTTTCCTTCCCCCTTCTCTTCCCTCCTTTCCCCTTCCCCCCTTCCCCTGTCCTTCCCGTTCCCCCTTTCCCCCTTTCCCCTTTTCCCCCTTTCCCTTTTCCCCTTTCCCTTCCCCCTTCCCTTTCCTTCCCCCTTCCCTTTCCTTCCCCCTTCTCTTTCCTTCCCCCTTCTCTTCCCTCCTTTCCCTTTCCCCTTCCCCTGTCCTTCCTTTCCTTTTCCCCCTTTTTCCTTTCCCTTTTTCCCTTTCCCCTTTCGCCCTTTCGCCCTTTCCCCTTTCGCCCTTTCCCCTTTTTTCCCTTTCCCTTTTTTCCCTTTCCCCCTTTTTCTTTTTTTTCCTTTCCCTCCCCCTTTTTCCCTTTCCCCTTTTTCCCTTTCCCCTTTTTTTCCCTTTTTCCCTTTTTTTTCCCCCCTTTTCCCCTTTTCCCCTTTTTCCTTTTCCCTTTTCCCCTTTTCCCCTTTTTTCCTTTTCCCCTTTTTCCCTTTTTCCCCTTTTTTCCCTTTTCCCCCTTTCCCTTTTTCTTTTTCCCTCCCCTTTCCTCTTTTTCCCCTTTTTTCCTCTTTTTTCCCCCTTTCCCCTTTTCCCCCTTTTCCCTTTTTCCCTTTTTCCCTTTTTCCCTTCCCCCCCCCTTCCTCTGTCCTTCTATTCCCCTCTCTTCCCTCCCCTCCCCTCCCTTCCCCCCCACTCCACTCCCCCTTCCCCTCCCTCCAATCGGCTCTCAGAGCTCTTCTCACTGTTCTTCACACATCCATTAAAACAGAACTGAACAGATGTAGAGAAGACCGCAGATAAACGGGTACAACTTTATAAAGGAATTTTTGTTTTCCATCTCTGTGTATCACTTGAGTTCCGTCACCTCACTGGGTATATGGAAAAGTTGACAACCACTTTAAATAAAGCCATGAGATTTCCTACTGCTGTATGTGGCATACTGCTTGTAAGTGGATCTGTCAGAAGCAGTTCTAGTTCTGAGCTCTTATCAGAGGGGAAGTATGTGCCAAGCCTTCAATGTGCTACGAATATCGGAGCAAACACTCACCCAGATAATCTGAGTCTAAACAATTGAAAATAAATAGTTTAATCCAATCAGTTTCTAGGTACATGTCCTCATTAGTGGATATATATAAAATACAGGACGTAGCCTGGTACATAATGCTAAAAACTGATCTTTCTATACTATGAATATGGATTATGTCACCAGTGTTACTGTTTCTATTGTAAACCTATATACGTCCTTCCTGTACAGTAGCGGGGCATTAGATGTCACCTTAGGGGACCTATGTACTTCTAATAATGTCAGCCTATTCACACCGATCCCACGCAATAAGAGGACGGCGCATATTCCTGGAGCCAGATAACCAATGTGCCTAAAAATGTTAGCGGACGCCTACGGTTTTGTGGGCTTTTCATTATTTTGTCAGAGGATTGTGTTCCCGAGTCCTGATAATTGACTGCTGACTGAGCAGCTCGGAATTCATTTGTCCACCCAGCTATACGTACGTTTTATATTTTCTGCCAGAAAAGAAAAGTGGTCAGTGGGATTTTTATACTTCTTTTTAAAAAGCAATTCGAAGGGAATACATTAAATTGATCACTGAGCCATTATGCTATCCAGGAAACATTTGTAGCTGTTTATAGTCAGGAATCCCAATAAAAGACATTTACGTTTTTGGCTGTAACATGACAAAATTTGGAAAATGTCAAGGGTATGAATACTTTTTTATGGTGCTGTACATACCTCATGAAGCCTGACCTGAAAACTCGCAGGATGTTTGTAGGATGTTGCTAAGTGAGGCCCAGCTATTACTCACCACCTCCATCGCAGAAGTGAGCTTTTTTCCCTGATTCTAACCCTCTCGCATGCGCTTTCTCTCCCCCGATGCCAGTAGCTCATAGTATGAGAGCGCACTCCTGTGATAGTAGAGGGGAGCAGTAAGCCCTGGTTTATACTGCATGGCAAGTCGAAACAAAACAAATGAATTTCAGTGGGTTCCATCTTAAAGGGTCACTAAAGGATTTTTTTTTTTTTTTTTTTAGCTAAATAGCTTCCTTTTACCTTACTGCAATCCTGGTTTCATGTCCTCATTGTTCGTTTTTGCTTTGAAGTTGCTGTAATCCTTCTCTGATCTCCACACTTCCTGCTTGTCTGTTTCCTTATGAAAAAAGTCATGGGAGCTTCTCTCTGTGGTCCCTAATCAAGAAGGTGTGATTACTGTGTCTCTAAAACCCCTCAGAACTAATCAGTTTCATTTTAAAAACAAACACTGCCCTGTATTGGCTCTTTGTCTCTGTCCTTCACAGAAGCATGAAACTAGATGAAAAACGAAACTAAAACTGCAGGCACATTATATTATTGATTTGTATCTGTTTTTAATCATTTTTAAAAGGAATCAGTTAACTATTATGTCTATATACCCTGTAGACCAGGGTGTCAAACTCAATTTTATCGTGGGCCGCATCAGCATTATGGTTGCCCTCAAAAGGGCCGGTTGTATCTGTAAGATTAGATGTCCAGCACATCCCCTCCCCTTACATTAGATGTCAAGAGCCCCCCCACCTTTAGAAGTTGAGTCCCCTACTCTCCCTTACATCACCGTGCACCCCCTTTCCTTATGCTGCTGCTGGGAAGAAGTTGGATGCATTGCTTGAAAGCAGAAAGTAAGGGTCTTGAAGATGACTGGAGAGGTGCGAGGGCCGCATGAAATGGCCTAGAGGGCCGCATTCGGCCCGCGGGCCTTGTGTTTGCCACCTCTGCTGTAGACAGTCATTTCAGCAAAAACATTTTTTTCCTTTACAACTCCTTTAATTGCTGTGACTTGAATCCCTTCCTTGCGACATGAGTGTAGTAGACTGCAATGTTAAAATCACAAGTCCTAAGGAAGTTGTACCTTTGACTTATCTTTGTGGCTGCAGCTTTAGAGGGTTTTGTAAGTTCGTATTATGTGTCACACTCGGTATTGTTATTTTTGGCCAAAGTCTCAAAACATTAACGTCACATCAAGTCTCATTGCAAAGTCGCACTGGAAGTCGCATAACTTTTGGGTCGCAGCAGTGGGAACCGAACCTAATGCCGCGTACACACAATCATTTTTCGGCATGAAAAAAAACTATGTTTTCGGCATGTAGAAAAAACATCGTTTTTTCCAACTTCATCATTAAAACGACGTTGCCCACACACGATCGTTTTTAAAAAAGCGCGGTGACATACAACACTAACAACGGCACTATAATTAATATGCTGAATGCTTTCACCAAAGGCATTTTCTTAATCCCGTTTTTAGAATAATCTTTTCATAATGGTGTAATGGCATTATATGTTTGTTTTTTTGACTCCTGATAGATGCGCCACAGTCCCTTACCCGCCCATTTTATCTTCTTCTCTTTTATAGCAATAAATATTAATGATGCGTTTATAGGCTTTTGTCACATTTATGCAACATATTTATTTACCGCTCTATTTTTGCATGAAATTTATTTACAAATATTATTGAAATTGAAAGAAATGTTTTACAAGTACTGGATCTAAAATGCAGAAAAATGAAGGTTTTCTTGATCATTATCCACTGTTAAAAAAACATATTAAAACCTAAAGCAGAACTTCACTCTCTCAATCAACTGACTATTTTTATTCTTTATATTCATACGATGTATGTCTTATTTACTTGTTTTAACCTTTTTTTTTTTTTTACAATTCTTCAGTTACTTCCTGGTTTTATGTAAATAAGCAGCAAATTGGGACTTTAAATGAAGCATGTTCAATGTGGCCAGAAATTTTTTCAATAATAAATATATATATATGGATTTATTATCTGGACAGTGAAAAACTGTCTCATATTGAATACAGCATTTGATGAACATACAACAAATATATACATTAAGACTCGGTTCACACACAGGCGACGCGTCGGGCAGCTCAGCCGCCTGACAAGTCGCCTCCCATGTAATGCTCCGACTTAGAAAATACTCCCTGTACGACTTCGGGGGCGGCTCGGGGCGACTTGCATTGACTTCTATACAGAAGTCGTCTTGCAAATCGTCTCTGGAGTCGTCCTCAAGACGACTTGCATAGCCGCCCCCCCGAGTCGTGCCTCTGTAGTGTGAACCGACTCTAAACACCCTTTGTCCTAGAAATAGATCATATTATAAAAGTTCACTATACAATGTGGCATAATAATAATAATAAATTCAACTGAGCTTAAATCAAATAGACCGTCTATATAAGATAAGCGGCATCCAGATATGCCCGACATGTTTCGTGCCTAAAAAACATTTCCTCAGGGGTGGGTGCATCTAAATAAATGGAGAAATATCAATAAGCCAGTATAATAAAGTGTAGACATGGAAAAAAATAAAAATATGTAAGCGACTATAATAAACTATCCCCACATATACTCGCATACGAAAGCCTGAAACCTGTGAGACCTAAACCAGGAGGCTGCCTATAGAGTCCATACCGGGCACTGTGGTAACCATTCCCCTTCTTTTTCATATATTGACAGGGATGGAGGCATGTCGATTGGCTAATTTACAGTTAGTGATGTCTCACTGACTATTTTCATCAGATATGTTTCATAGACACTAGTCCCCCTTGTTGCATATTATGTCTTGCCCCTCATGGAGCGAGGCCTACTTTAGCCATGTGCGATCATCATCCGAAAGGCTGTTTCATTATCCTTTATCCGGGAGCCGCATCACGTTCGGAGCGCCCTTTCCCGCCTCTCTGCTTTGGCAGGAGGTGGGGTGATTTGATGGGCTTGTCCCATTATGCTTCAGCGCCATCCTCCACGCATGGCGCGTTTTTGGGCGTTTCTGCGCTGGCATGTGTGTTGTGGGATTTCGGCTGACCTGTGAGGGGGTTAACACGGGGTGGGCGGTTCTGCCAGTCAGGTGTGCGCACCCCTACTGTTGTGTCATGCCCACGTGATGCTGGTTTAGGGCATCCTGGGTAGCTCAAGCACCTATAAAATCTCTTTTTGGTGTTAGTCCGTCTGTACGGCAGCACCTTTCTCGCACACGTTGTATCTGATATTGGTATTTGGTTTTCCTTGTTGTGTCAATAAGTAATTTTCCTTTATCCATATATGTCTAGTATTTTTTTGAGGTTGGACTCAATTCCTTTTCTCTTCCCCCCCTTTTTCTGGAAAGTAGCATACTCTTAATAAAGAGTATTTACTTATTGTTGATTTTTGTGTTTCACAGAGATAAAGCGCAAACAATCTACCAATTGGGTAGTTTCTAACACCTGAACCTCCCCCTTGTACATCAATTAGTGTGGGACAATGTTTGTGTGTTTGACTCCCTGATTGGTCCAATTAGAGCTTCCTGGTAGTTCAAGCACATATAAACATCTCCATTTGGCGTTGGTCTGTTCGTATGGCAGCACTTTTCTCACACACCTTCTATCTGTTATTGGATTTTGGTTTTCTCTGTTGTGGCAATAGGTAATTCTCCTTTATCCATCTGTTCAGTATTTTTGGGATTGGGCTGCATTCCTTTTCTTTCCCCTGCTTTTTTTTTTTTTAGAAAGTAGTATACTCTTAATAATGAGTATTTACTTATAGTTGATTTTTGAACCTTACAGAAATGGAGCCCAAAGAATTTACCAATTGGGTCTTTTCCAACACCTCATTCCCCCTTGGGACAATGTGTGTGCTTGACTCCCTGGTGGGTCCAATCTATCGGTTCCCAGTATGGACACTATATGCAGCCTCCAGGGTTGGTTCTGGCAGGTTCCATATAGCAGTAGTTTATTACGGTCTCTTATATATTCTTTTATTATTTTTTCCATGTCTACACTTTATTATACTGGCTTAGTTTATATTTCTTTATTTTTTTAGATGCATCCGCCCCTGAGGAAGTGTTTTTTAGCCACGAAACATGTCGAGCATATCTGGATGCATCTTATTTTGTATAGACGGTCTATTCGATTTTAGCTCAGTTGGATTTATTATTATTATTATACCACTCTGTTCGAAAGTCACATAAACCTGGAGGACTATATTTAATTTTCAATTGCCACATTATGTAGTGCACTTTTTAAGCTATGATTTATTTCTAGGACAAAGGTCTTTAATGTATATATTTTTTTGTATGTATATCAATTGTTGTATTCAATATAAGACAGTTTTTCACTGTCCAGATAATAAATACCGGTACATATATATTTTAATTATTGACTAGTTTTCTGGCCACATTGTACATGCTTCATTTAAAGTCCCAATTTTCTGCTTATTTACATTAGGGATGGAGACATAGGTTTTCACGTGTCTCCTTTAAAGCCCCGCATTCCCCCCCCCCCCTTCTTTTTCTTACTTCCTGGTTTTCAAATGATGTCATACATCAAAGGAGTCTTCAGGAGGGATTTTTTTCAGATAAGCACACCCTCCTGCTTGTATGACTGAGCAGATGGACAGATGGATTCCAGGAAATAAATGCTACATTAATTTTCTGCCCTTACTCAGGATGGCCACGATCGACATGCTTGAGGGCTGTTTTTCAAAGTGATTTCTCAACAAAATAAAGCATGAAGACATGGATGGGAGGAGTTTGCATTGAATATTAACCACTTCCCATCCCAGCCATCGTCAAATGACGTCCGCAGGAGGGATCTCCCATCCTGTGCGGGCTTCATATGATGTCCTCCATGCGGCGCGCGTCCGCCACGTAGTCCGGGAGCTGATGCGCGTGCCCGGTGGCCGCATTATCTGCTGGGTACCCGTGTTAACAGATCAGGATGATGGATCTTTGTGTGTAAACACACAAATCCACATCGTGTCAGGTGAGAGAAGGCTGATAATGTGTTCCCAATACAGAGGAACACTGATCGGTCTTCTCCCCTTAGCATTACTCCATAGATAACACATGTAACCCCTTGATAGCCCCCTAGTGTTAACCCCTTCCCTGCCGGTGACATTTATACAGTAATCAATGCATTTTTATAGCACTGATCGCTGTATAAATGTGAATGGTCCCAAAGTAGTGTCCGATATGTCCGCTGCAATGTCAGTCACGATAAAAATCGCAGATGAGCGCAATTACTAGTAAAAAAAATGCCATAAATCTATGCCCTATTTTGTAGACGCTATAACTTTTGCGCAAACCAATCACTTATTGCAATTTTATATATATATATTATAGCAAGAAGTGAAAAATGTGTTTTTTTTTTTTGTTTGTTTTTTACCTTGTCACTCTTCTTTTGTTTATAGTGCAAGAGATAAAAACTGCAGAGGTGATCAAAATACCACCAAAAGAAATCTCTATTTGTGGGGGGAAAAAAATGTATTTGGGTACGGCGTTGCATGACCACGCCATTGTCATTCAAAATGTTACATCGCTGAAAATTGGCCTGGACAGGAAGGGGGTGAAAATGCCCTTTATTGAAGTGGTTAAAAATGGATTGAATAGCGTTTTTGGTTTGTGGAGTCAGAGCAAGCAACACAATTGATCATATTTTTTTATTTAACTTAACTTGGGCATTAATAAAAAAAAAAAAACGGTTCTCTGCCTATTAACCCTTTCATATAGCAGCTTTATATAATCCTATAGATATCAAAAATGTACCAAGCACTGGGTAAATAAATGGGGAAAAAAAAAGGTAAATAAAAGTATAATAAAAAAAATTGAAAATGTTCTTTTTTCATTTATTTACTCAGCAAAAGGCACATTTTAGATAACTGTTAAAACCAGGACATATTTTAGTGAACATTTCCAAGGACAGATCTTTACAACCTGCAATTGCCCTGCATATTAGAGAGAGGAATCGCATATAAAATAATATAATGTGATTTAAGGGAAGAGCTTTCCCTGATTTACACAGAAGTCTGAGTCAGCAATATCTTGTGTGGTTGTATACAGTGTAGTCTTCGGTCCCCTCTGCTATGCGCAGTGTACAACGCACACACCTTCTCTATCCATCACATATGTGAGTCAGTTACACGTCAGTGCAGTGAAATCCATGACAGTTGGCAGCTTTAGGTGTATGCTGAAAATCCCATCTATTCTATACCCAGATTACGTAAGAGGGGTGTGTGACAGACGTGTCAGCTCGGTGTCACACCCACCTTCTCTGACAACATCGGCCATGGTTTATTTTCCACACCGGATTCTATTACTAAAAACATGCTGGAGAGATGAAATCTACAGACTTCTCAATGAGCTCTTCCCAAACAATACTATGAAGGGGAAGAAGAATAAATGACAAGTTTGGGTGGAGAGTAGAAATAAAAGTGATGTAATAAGTAATGGAACTTTTCCCCCACCGTGATTGGAGATGGATTGCTGACATCAAGCCAGGCCAAGGATGTAATGTCTGTTTTTGTATGATGATTGAAGGACAGAAAGGCAGGAAAGAGGGGAGTCTCACCGCCCTTTATACACAGGAAACTCTGCTACACAATAACATAAGTGGCCATATTCTCTACTGATTTGGTAATTTTAGCCATTCGTGAATATTAGAGGCCGGTTCAGCGCACGTTATCACTGGTGTGTACTGTGAAGGAAACCGTGCGATAAATTGTTAGAGCTTATCACACTACAGGGAGTGCAGAATTATTAGGCAAATGAGTATTTTGACCACATCATCCTCTTTATGCATGTTGTCTTACTCCAAGCTGTATAGGCTCGAAAGCCTACTACCAATTAGGCATATTAGGTGTTGTGCATCTCTGTAATGAGACTGACATTTCATGCTTCTTTATGCACTGCTGTGTATTACAATACTGTGTAAGGCAGGGGTGTCCAAACGTTCTAAAGAAAGGGACAGTTTACTTTCCTTCAGACTTTAGGGGGACCGGACTGTGGCCATTGGGAATAGAAATTGTCGGCATAAACCATGCATCTTTGGCATTTGGTGCAGAAATAGTGCCCCATCATTGGTGTCAGTGGGAGGAATAGTGCCCCAACATTGGTGTCAGTGGGAAGAATAGTGCCCCATCATTGGTGTCAGTGGGAAGAATAGTGTCCATTCATTGATGTCAGTGGGAGGAATAGTGCCCCATCATTGGTGTCAGTGGGAAGAATAGTGCCCTGTCATTGATGTCAGTGGGAGGAATAATGCCCCAACATTGGTGTCAGTGGGAAGAATAGTGCCCCATCATTGATGTCAGTGGGAGGAATAGTGCCCCAACATTGGTGTCAGTGGGAAGAATATTGCCCCATCATTGATGTCAGTGGGAGGAATAGTGCCCATCATAGGTGTCAGTGGGAAGAATAGTGCCCCATTCATTGATGTCAGTGGGAAGAATAGTGCCCATCATTGGTGTCAGTGGGAGGAATAGTGCCCATCATAGGTGTCAGTGGGAAGAATAGTGCCCCATTCATTGATGTCAGTGGGAAGAATAGTGTCCATTCATTGATGTCAGTGGGAAGAATAGTGCCCCATCATTGGTGTCAGTGGGAAGAATAGTGCCCCGTCATTGGTGTCAGTGGGAAGAATAGTGTCCATTCATTGATGATAGTGGGAAGAATAGTGCCCCATTCATTGATGTCAGTGGGAAGAATAGTGTCCATTCATTGATGTCAGTGGGAAGAATAGTGCCCCATCATTGGTGTCAGTGGGAAGAATAGTGCCCCGTCATTGGTGTCAGTGGGAAGAATAGTGTCCATTCATTGATGTTAGTGGGAAGAATAGTGTCCATTCATTGATGTTAGTGGGAGGAATAGTGCCCCAACATTGGTGTCAGTGGGAAGAATAGTGTCCCATTATTGATGTCAGTGGGAGGAATAGTGTCCCATAGTTTGTGTCAGTGGGAGGAATAATGTGGCATAGTTGGTGTCAGTGGGAAGTATAGTGCCCTATTGTTGGTGTTGGTGGAAAGAATAATGTCCTATCATTGATGTTATTGGAAAGAATAGTGCCGCATCATTGGTGTCAGTGGGAGGAATAGTGTCCCATAGTTGGCGTCAGTGGGATGAATAATGTGGCATAGTTGGTGTCAGTGGGAGGTATGCCCCAAGGGCCAGATAAAGGCAAGCAAAGGGCCGCAGTTTGGAGACCACTGTGCTAGGACATTAAACTGGTGGAGCTGTGGAGTATAACTTGTCAATATTACCAGCAGTTTAAAGGAACACTAAAGTTTATTTTTTATTAGATCAATTGATTGCTGTAAGCTAGAGCATTTAAATATCACTTACCTCATTTTTCCTTTTGACCTCCAAAATACAGTAATTCAGGTTTGAAAATGCCATTTCCTGTCTCTCCTCTTCTTGCTTTCCACCAGCATCTAAACCGTTTTGCATGGTGGAAAGTAGAATGTGCTCACCCCCTCCCTATGACTACAGCCCTGCGTGAAGATGCTCTCTTATCCCTCACAGGCATGGAGGCTAAGCCTAATGGGAACTGTAGTTCCCATTAGGCCGTGATGTAGCAAGAATGAATGCGCACCGCAAACCAGGAAGTCAGTGAGAATAATGATTCAGGAGTGACGAAGGCGAATAAAACGGCTCGATTTCAACAGGTATCAAACAGTTATAATGCAAAACATTACTTTTTACTTTATCAGCTACTGTCAGACTTTAATTTAAGAGGAAAATATTTTTGTCTTTACAACCCCTTTAACCACTTAAGGACCGCCTACTGCACATATACGTCCGAAGCTCCAGGACCGGGACTCGCGGACCCGATCGCCGCTGCAGTGCAGCGATCCGTCCCCGGAGCTGAAGAACGGGGAGAGCCGTGTGTAAACACGGCTTCCCCGTGCTTCACTGTGGCCGCAGCATCGATCACGTCATCCCTGTTATAGGGGGACGTGATCGATGACGTCACACCTACAGCCACACCCCTCCTACAATTGTAAACACACACAGGGAACACTCAAATTCACAGCGCCCCCTGTGGTTAACTCCCAAACTGCAACTGTCATTTTCACAGTAAACAATGCAATTTAAATGCATTTTTTGCTGTGAAAATGACAATTGTCCCAAAAATGTGTCAAAATTGTCCGAAGTGTCCGCCATAATGTCGCAGTCACGAAAAAAATCGCTGATCGCCGCTATTAGTAGTAAAAAAAAAAAAATGAATAAAAATGCAATAAAACTATCCCTTATTTTGTAAACGCTATAAATTTTGCGAAAACTAACCGATAAACGCTTATTGTGTTTTTTTTTTTTTACCAAAAATACGTAGAAGAATACGTATCGGCCTAAACTGAGGAAAAAAATTTTTTTTTTATATATTTTTGGGGATATTTATTATAGCAAAAAGTAAAAAATATTGAATTTTTTTTTAAATTGTCGCTCTATTTTTGTTTATAGCGCAAAAAATAAAAACCGCAGAGGTGATCAAATACCACCAAAAGAAAGCTCTATTTGTGGGGGAAAAAAAACGCCAATTTTGTTTGGGAGCCACGTCGCACGACCGCGCAATTGTCAGTTAAATCGACGCAGTGCCGAATCACAAAAAGGGCAAGGTCCTTTACCTCCATTTTGGTCCGGGTCTTAAGTGGTTAATGCCACGTGGTCTAAATATTGTGTGACGTCTGTTTAAAGGATCTTTGTGCGTTTCACATTCACAGATTAGATGTGTTCAGAGACAATATTTACATGTAAATAATTCCATGTCCTAAGCTCCCTATTAGGGCGCCGGCTGACAATTGAAATGTTGATAGTCATCAGATGTAATTAAGGGAGTCGGGCCAGTATTTAATTCCTTCAAAAATAGATCAGTTCAGCAGCAGTGCCATCCTCTGCTTGCTTCATGAAAGTAGGGCAGAGACGGGCATGGAGAGGGACAGGAATGATTTCCACTTAGTGAGTTTCTCTGTATAAATATTTATGAAGCGATTTGTGAGGTGGATCATTACAAAGCGTTCCATGACCTATGCCATGTCATGTGTGATTGGATTTCTGGTTTGCATTTCAGGTTTTATCAGGTTGCTAAGAGTAATGCAGGATGAAGTTATTGGGCTTTCACCAGCTGTGCCATCTTCCAGCTTAACTCCACCACTTGTTTGCCCTATAAAAAGTCAAATTTGTAGGCACTGGCTATTACAGCTCCAATATACTTTTTTGTAATGATTTTTTTTTTACTTTTCCTCCGATATTCTTTACTCTTCTTCATAGTCGTATTGCATGTTCACTTGTTAGACTAATGCCGCGTACACACGGTCGTTTTTTACGATGAAAAAAAACGACGTTTTCTGTGAAGTAAAAAACGACCTTTTTGAAACGTCACTTTTCAAAGACAATTTTGCATACACACCATCGTTTTTTCACAAAAAGCGAGGTTACGTTCACCACTCTTTTCCATTGAAGCTCGCTTCATAACTAGCTTCTGGGCATGCGCGGGTTGAAAAACGTCGTTTTGAACGACGTTTTTGCTACACACGGTGACTTTTTTGTGAAACAAAAAACGACGTTTTGAAAAACGACACAAAAAATTCAAGCATGTTGGAATTTTTTTTTGGTCGTTTTTTTGAAGACAAAAAACGACGTTTTGCCCACACACGATCAATTTAAATGACGTTTTAAAAAACGTCGTTCTTTTTCATCGCAAAATACGACCGTGTGTACGCGGCATAAGTTCACACTAGCTCATGCTCTGAAAAGTGATTCATAGTGGATCGCTTCTTGGAGTTTGGCAAGGAAGCCCCTATAAGGCATTCAGGAGACGATCCTGCCACCTCCTGAATACCTGTGTCAATCGCCACTTTACAATGGGGCTAATGCACCAGAAATGCGAGTAAAGCGTTTGGCTTGCAGTTGTGACGCAGCCCCATTGACTTGACTTGCCAAGTTAGATGGTTGGTGCCGCCAGGAAGCTTGACCTGCCGTGTTAAATTTTCAGTGAAGGTGGCTGCAAACACTGCGGTTCTGTTAGGCGTAGAGGTAAGTATAGGCTTTTATATGCCACTGGTAATCGCACAGTAATCGCATGCCACTGGTGATCACTGCTGTGGACGAGAAGGAAAGGCATGGCATTCGCTCTGTCCCCAGCTCCTACTAGTGGTGTGTATGGCACACAGAGTTGTAGTAAATAGCGGGAATGCGCATGTTGTGGGTACTCCATTGGTTCTGATGGTACAGGGGGCATATAAAGGGAATATAGTGGTACAGCCATGGAATGACTAACAAAGGAAGCTCTGAGGAGGAAGTAAAAAAAAAATGTAATCATAGGAGTTGTGCTCTTTTTATCTGATTTTAAATTTAAAGTCAGCAGCTACAAACACTGTAGCTGCTGACTTTTAGTATTCAGACACTTGCCTGTCCAGTGATCCCACACCCCAGCTGATTTTTCAAACCACTCTAGAGGGCTGCTGCTGCCATTCCATGTAAGGGAAACCATCAGTGAATCCTTGTGGTTCCCTTCCTATGCATGCGCAAAGAGCGCTGCGCTTTGTGACGGGCCCAGTGGCGGAGCAAGGAGCACTTCAATGAGTGTGGGGGGGGGAAATCAGAGCAGAGAGCTAGTGACTATCAGTCACCAGCTCTCTGCTCATAGAGCTCTGAGAACCTAGAAATCAGTGGTGTTTGATCTCTTGGTTCTCAAACGAAAAACCCTACCTTCTCTTTTAAAGCCAGCCAATATAACTTTGCAATAGGGTGGATTTGATTTAAATTAAGTTGATTTAAATCACTTGTAAAAAGGCTTGATTTAAATTGACTATTTAAATCATAATTTTTAAAGCGGAGGTTCTGTGGGAAAACGTTTTTTTTTTAAAAAACACTAATTGGCTGCGTTTGCTACAATAGATTAGTTACTCACATGTCCCCTGTAATTAGGCGCCAGGATCCTCATTTCAGAAAAAATAATATTTTATATTATCTGGCGATGGACATTGCCATCTTATCTGTGGGCGCTCTGAAGCCCTCCTGCTTTTGTTTCCAGGATGCTGCGAATGCTGATCTCCCAGCATTCACCGCGTAATCCCGCGCATGCGCAGTGTCGGAGCCGCGCCGTCAACACTGCGTCGTTACTATCACAACGGCCGCCGGCGGCGGTGGTGTCCAGGTGTATAATGGAGACGTTTTGTTTACCTTGCGGAAGATGTATCCGCCCTCCCTCATCATATGACGCGCTTTGCAAGTCATGTGACCCGCTTCCCGCGTCACATGACAGCTCAGCTAGCGCGAGACTACGGCGCCTAGCTATTTCACCTGATGTCCTGTGATTGGGCTGACGTCAGTAACAGGAGGACACTCAATAAGCTCCCAGAATGCAAAGAGCGGTCGGGCAATTTAGCGAAATGCCCACTGCCCGCAGGACTCCAAACCAGGAAGTATAGAAGATGAGAGGTAAGGGAGAATTAAAAAAAAAAAAATTTCAACGCTATAATCTCTAAAAACTGTGTAAGAATGCAGAAAAGTTGATTTTGAGGGTGAACGTCCGCTTTAAAGACTAATGCCGCGTACACTCGGTCGGTTCGTCTGATATTTTATATTATCAGACGAACCGATCATGTGTGGGCCCATCGTTTTTTTTTCCCCATCGGTGAAAAAAAATAGAACATGTTTTAAAATTATCTGGTTAAAAAAACGATAGAAAAAAACAATCGTCTGTGGGGAAATCCATTGGTTAAAAATCAACGCATGCTCAGAATCAAGTCGACGCATGCTCGGAAGCATTGAACTTCATTTTTCTCAGCACATCGTTGTGTTTTACTTCACTGTCTTCTGACACGTTGGGTTTTTTAACTGATGGTGTGTAGGCAAGACTGATGAAAGTCGGCTTCATCGGATATCTGCTGAAAAATTCCATCAGACCGTTTTCATCGGATGAACCGATCGTGTGTACAGGGCATAACTGTCATCTCTGTCTCGCAGCGGCTCCTCCTCTGACCCGCTGTTGACTCGCCTACAGTTCCATTCACTTTATTAGGACGGCTGGTGATGCAGCGGTGACACAAGATGAGGGACGTGGCGGCAGAAGTTGAGCGGATGCCCGCTAACAGGCGCTGGCAGGATGGATCTGAAATGACAGGTGCTCTTTAAATGTAAGGACTTATTCTTGCTGGTAGTTGGACTATTTATTATTTGCAAACAATATAAAGGTTTCCTATTTAGAATAATAAGCCAAGGTTAGTAAAACAGCGATATCGGAACCAATTCAATCATACAGTTTGTAGTGTAAATAGATTTGCAAAACAATGGGATAAAGGAATATTTTTGAAGTTTGGTTTATCTCATGGTTTCTGTGACATTATGTGAAGGCATCAATGCAGTGCATGTTATCTCAACTTGCAGAACTTGGATTCATTGAATGAGTTTACCAAAAATTTAAATAGTGTACCATATACAGCCTCATGCTACATTACCAAGCTCCATTTCATGCTGAATAAACTAAATTATTAATGTATCTTAACCACTTAAGGACCGCCTACTGCACATATACGTCGGCAGAATGGCACGACTGGGCACATCAACGTATATATACGTTGATTTTAGTACCCAGCCGTGGGTCACGGGCGCGTGCCCGCGGCGCGCTCCCGTGACCCGGTCCTAAGCTCCAGGATCGGGACCGCGGGACTCGCAGACCGGATCGCCGCTGCAGTGTGGCGATCCATCCCTGGAGCTGAAGAACGGGGAGAGCCGTGTGTAAACACGGCTTCCCCGTGCTTCTCTGTGGCCGCAGCATCGATCGCGTCATCCCTGTTATAGGGGGACGCGATCGATGACGTCACACCTACAGCCACACCCCCCTACAGTTGTAAACACACGCAGGAAACACACAAATCCTACAGTGCCCCCTTGTGGTTAACTCCCAAACTGCAACTGTCATTTCCACAGTAAACAATGCAATTTAAATGCATTTTTTGCTGTGAAAATGACAATTGTCCCAAAAATGTGTCAAAATTGTCCGAAGTGTCCGCCATAATGTCGCAGTCACGAAAAAAATCGCTGATCGCCGCTATTAGTAGTAAAAAAAAAAAAAAAAATGCAATAAAACTATCCCTTATTTTGTAAACGCTATAAATTTTGCGAAAACCAACCGATAAACGCTTATTGCGATTTCTTTTTTTTACCAAAAATAGGTAGAAGAATACGTATCGGCCTAAACTGAGGAAAAAACATTTTTTTGTATATATTTTTGGGGGATATTTATTATAGCAAAAAGTAAAAAATATTGAATTTTTTTTTTTTAAATTGTCGCTATATTTTTGTTTATAGCGCAAAAAATAAAAACCGCAGAGGTGATCAAATACCACCAAAAGAAAGCTCTATTTGTGGGGAAAAAAGGACGCCAATTTTGTTTGGGATCCACGTCGCACAACCGCGCAATTGTCAGTTAAAATGACGCAGTGCCGAATCGCAAAAAAGGGGCAAGGTCCTTTACCTGCATTTTGGTCCGGGTCTTAAGTGGTTAAATAGAAAACGATCTTTTGATTTTTTATTTTTTTTTCCTCCAAACGCATTTTATTAAAATTAATGTGATAAAAACATTTTTTTGATTAAAGTTTTTTTTTTTTTTTTTCATTGATTTGTATCCACCCTGCATATAAGGATTATAATAAAAAAGGGGATTTTTTTCTCGTACGTGACAAGATCATTGAGGTCCTAACAGCACTAATCTGATCGAAGATTCAGTAATTGAGGTGAAACTGTTTTATTTCCTTGCAGAGTCTGTGATAGTCATTGGGCATGTCAGTGATACCATGTTGTTATACCTAACAAGGGGCAAGAAGGTTTAGGTTTATTGTGGGTACCAGGCAACAAGCTTCTTCTACCAGGAGTGTTCCCTGGCCTATGCGATGTATCTGGACTGTGTGCTTCTCTTACAGATGATGCTCTGCAGTGCTTTCTATGGTAGTGCTTGTCATGGCCAGGCAGGGGGTTAATATTCGCAGCCCATTCACCTGATTTCCATTGCAGATGTGTGCTTTAGGAAAGGCTTGTTGTGTTCTGTTCCAGTGTAATGAGGTGATGGAGGAGGCATACTGGTTAATGCTGGCTGCCAGTCATTAGAGCTGAATCAGCACCCTAATGCTGAGAAAGCGCCGCCTCTCCTATTTATAGCTTGCTAAGCAGGATCAAACATACAACGCACATCTTCATATATGCACTTCAGAGTACTGGGTTATCATTTGACACATCTGTGCTCTGAAGAGCCATCACTGGGATGCTTGTCTATGGAAACGTGCTGTGACTATTCTTGTCCTGCTGATCTTTGCATCTACACCCTGCTATTTGTAATTAACAGTGCATACTTGCCTATCCACGTTTCTGCTCTGTTTGTAGCTCATGTCACTGGCAGCCTCCCCCGTACACATCGGAGAAGTGACCAGCCTGCAGTGTTTATGCTAAACTATCAAACCATTTTATTTCTCAGAGAAATCGGCTAACCTTGAGTTTATGGAAAGACTTGTTCAGCAAAGTACGTAGGCTGCCGGTGCCAACTTCTGAAACTGCTGGCTGCCTCTCACGCTGATCCAATGGCCTCAGTGCCTTCTGATCCGGGATTGGTGTGAGCATGCAGCCAGCAATGTCAGAAGTACAGATCCGCATACAGGATCTCTTCTGGATCAGAGACCTGCACTTGGTTCACCTGTGTGTTTTTTTTAGTGCATTTTGCGTTATACAGAAACACACTACAGTACATTTAACATGGTTTCCTATGGATCTAGTTCACTTCTTTTT
Organism: Rana kukunoris; assembly: GCA_029574335.1. Classification (NCBI taxonomy): domain Eukaryota; kingdom Metazoa; phylum Chordata; class Amphibia; order Anura; family Ranidae; genus Rana; species Rana kukunoris. Next base: position 592,092,311 of record CM056049.1, read on the forward strand.
GGAAAGGGACAGGGACTTTTTTTTTCTGCAGCAAATTGCGTTTTTCCTGTAATGGACCTCAATGGACCCACACCAAAAATACAAATGTTGCATTTTGAATGTGTTTTTTGGTGGGGCTTATAGGAACGTATGGCAATCTTGTTCACGGAGTGTCTACTTTATACAAATTTATAATCTCTGGCACTCAAGTAACATCAAAGTAGTGCAGAAACCTTTGTGTCCAAAGTCGGATGTTAAGGGTTAGGGGTAATTGTTGGAGCTTACCCTAACAACTAACCCTTAACCCTAACACTTGACCGTAGCCCTCGACCCCTAACACTTGACCGTAGCCCTCGACCCCTAACACTTGACCGTAGCCCTCGACCCCTAACACTTGACCGTAGCCCTCGACCCCTAACACTTGACCGTAGCCCTCGACCCCTACCACTTGACCGTAGCCCTCGACCCCTACCACTTGACCGTAGCCCTCGACCCCCTACCACTTGACCGTAGCCCTCGACCCCCAACCACTTGACCGTAGCCCTCGACCCCCAACCACTTGAGCGTAGCCCTCGACCCCCAACCACTTGAGCGTAGCCCTCGACCCCCAACCACTTGAGCGTAGCCCTCGACCCCCAACCACTTGAGCGTAGCCCTCGACCCCCCACTTGAGCGTAGCCCTCGACCCCCAACCACTTGAGCGTAGCCCTCGACCCCCAACCACTTGAGCGTAGCCCTCGACCCCCAACCACTAGAGCGTAGCCCTCGACCCCCAACCACTAGAGCGTAGCCCTCGACCCCCAACCACTAGAGCGTAGCCCTCGACCCCCAACTGAGCAGCCCTCGACCCCCAACCACTTGAGCGTAGCCCTCGACCCCCAACCACTTGAGCGTAGCCCTCGACCCCCAACCACTTGAGCGTAGCCCTCGACCCCCAACCACTTGAGCGTAGCCCTCGACCCCCACCACTTGAGCGTAGCCCTCGACCCCCAACCACTTGAGCGTAGCCCTCGACCCCCAACCACTTGAGCGTAGCCCTCGACCCCCAACCACTTGAGCGTAGCCCTCGACCCCCAACCACTTGAGCGTAGCCCTCGACCCCCAACCACTTGAGCGTAGCCCTCGACCCCCAACCACTTGACCGTAGCCCTCGACCCCCAACCACTTGACCGTAGCCCTCAACCCCTAACATGCAAATTTGGACACACAAAAGAACTTGCACATCTTGAGTACCAGAGAGTGTAAAGTCGCATCAAAAACATGTCAGAAAAATGCATGAGCCGCAACCTGCATAGAAGGGAACCTAGCTGTAAATATGATTTAAAGCTATAGGATCAATGTGGCCGGCAAGAAGCCAGTAGTTTCAGAAGGTGAGGTCAGTAATGGCTGCCTATGTATGTCTTCCTGATTAGGATTTCCTTAAAGTGGAGCTCCACCCAAAATGGGAAGTTCCACTTTAAGACCTCCTCCCCAGCTCCTGTTTGGGGAGATGGGGGCAGGTACCCGATTTTGGCAGGTACCCGCTCCCTCTCCTGCTTTGATTACCTTAGGTGTATGGAAACGGAAGTTCTCCTTCCCTCTCCTGAAGTCTTCTGGGACACATGACGGGTCCCTGAAGACTTTGGGACCAGTCACAGAGTGCAGCGGGCACCAGCCGGGTGCCCATAGTGAAAATGCCGGGGAGGGAGGACACAGGGAGAAAGCGGCTGTGGTGAGCACAGCACTGATTCCTGGGACAGGTGAATGGCTGTTTAGTAAAAGTCAGCAGGTACAATTTTTGTAGCTGCTGACTTTAAAATTTCTCTTCAGACACTGGAACTCTTCTTTAAAGTGAAGCCTCAGTTTTGTTAAAGGTTTTTTTTTTTTTTTTTTTTTTTTTTTATGTCCGCTACAAGCATTATACAAATTTGAGCTCCTTTTCTGATAATGATGTATACCATGTCGGTGCTTGAGTGAGAGGGCCCATCTTTCCTGTAATCATACAATCATTGTCTGGGCTATTTGCACTCAGTATGTCACTGAAGATGAAAATCAAATTGTGTGCAAACATCTAGTAAAAGTGACGAGCCTTTCATGCAAATATTGACCAGGCTAAAATGTATGCTTGCTTCCACCACCCGCAGTGCCCTATTCATCAGCAAGTCTACTTGTAATATTAAAGCACAACTTCAGGAAAATATGACATTTAAAGTCGTATTAAACCCAAAAGCAAACCTTTCTTATATTGCAGCTTACCATTTCTTAGATGCAATGGCTGTATTAGTTTCCCTTTTTCGATTTTCAGCAGGGATCCAGCCAGCAAGTCTGTTGTTTTTCAAAAATCTTAAGCTCTTATCCAGATGTATGAGTTTACAGGGATGAGACAAACCATATAACACAGACAGGGGTGCTTATAATGATCAGCTTTTGTTTATTCATGTTAAACCTTTATCCCAAAAGGAAAAAAAAAAAAATTATTTGCTGTAAGGCTGCTTTCACACTGAAAACGCCAGCTGTACGCTCTAAAGCACCACTCATTTTAGCAACGCTTTATCGCTGTTTAAGCACTGCTTTTTGGCCCCTAGCTGGCCGCTTTTAGCCCCCAAAAAGTCTTGTGTTGCCACACTTCTGAAGCGCTGCCTATTCATTGCAATGGGCAGGGGCGTTTTGGGAGCGCTGTATACATATATATGTAAAGATGCTGCTTGCAGGCATTTTCTGAACGCCCCACAAGCCCACCGCCCGAGTGTGAAAGCACCCATTGTAGTAAATGAGAGGCAGTTTTCAGGTGCTATTTCTAGCGCTAAAACGCCTGATAGCTGCCTCAGTGTGAAAGGGGTCTAACAGATTATAAAGTGTTACCTGGAGTTTAGCTTCAATTTGTTAGTGTATTTAAATGTTCTAGTTCATTCGACACCCCCCCCAGGTTGCTGTCTAAAGGTGCCCTTGTGCTCCTTCATCCAGATTGGGAGCTGATTTCATGTTATTAAAAGATGATTCGCGCTTTTCTGTCTGTTACAGCGTGATGAATGTGCTTACTCCATTATGAACGTCAGTTTTACCAAAACGAGCGCTCCCGTCTCATAACTTGCTTCTGAGCATGCGCGGGTTTTTAACGTCGTTTTAGCCCACACACGATCATTTTTTACAACCCAAAAAACGTCATTGTTTAAAGCGTCATTAACCACTTAAGGACCGCCACCTGCACATTTACGTTGGCAGAATGGCACGGCTGGGCACATGCACATACAGATACGTGCTGTGCTAGTACCCAGTACTCACCCGTGACCCGGTCCGAAGCTGCGGGACTCGTGGACCGATCGCCGCTGGAGTGTGGCGATCGGTCCCCGGAGCTGAAGAACGGGGAGAGCCGTGTGTAAACACGGCTTCCCCGTTCTTTACTGTGGCGGCGTCATCGATCGTGTGATCCCTTTTATAGGGATACACAATTGATGACCTCACACCTACAGCCACACCCCCCTACAGTTGTAAACACTCATTAGGTCACATATAACCCCTTCAGCGCCCCCTTGTGGTTAACTCCCAAACTGCAATTGTCATTTTCACAATAAACAATGCATTTTTTGCTGTAAAAATTACAATGGTCTCAAAAATGTGTCAAAATTGTCCGAAGTGTCCGCCATAATGTCGCAGTCACGAAAAAAATCGCTGATCGCCGCCATTAGTAGTAAAAAAATAATAGAAATGCAATAAAACTATCTCCTATTTTGTAAACGCTATAAATTTTGCGCAAACCAACCGATAAACGCTTATTATAGCAAAAAGTATAAAATATTGCATTTTTTTCAAAATTGACGCTCTATTTTTGTTTATAGAGCAAAAAATAAAAACCGCAGAGGTGATCAAATACCACCAAAAGAAAGCTCTATTTGTGTGGAAAAAAGGACGCCAATTTTGTTTGGAAACCATGTTGCACGACCACGCAATTGTCAGTTAAAGCGGCGCAGTGCCGAATCGCAAAACCTGGCTGGGTCCTTTTAGCTGCCTAAAGGTCAGGGTCTTAAGTGGTTAAAAAATGCAGCATGTTTGACATTTTTTTTTTTTTTTCGTTTTTCAGAACCCGAAAAATTATGTGAAGCCCACACATGATCATTTTAAATGATTATTTTTTTTTTTTAAACAACGTTTTTTCATGCCGAAAGATTATCGTGCGTACGCGGCATAACAGTTGGGGTAGCCTCCAGCATGACTGTGTCCCAGTTTACAAAACCAAGTCCCTGAAGACATGATTTTGTAGGTTTGGTGTGGAGGAACTCGATCCTACTGAATACCTTTTTGGATAAATAGAAATGCTAATTGTGCGCCAGGTCTTCTCATTCAATATCGGCACCAGACCTTTAAAATTATTCTTGTGCGGGTTCTCCACCCTGGCGATCGCCAATTTACATATTACTCAGCCCCTCACCGCACACACTCCCGAATCGATTATTTTTTTGTGAACAATACTACCCTACAGCTGGTCAAGGCAGTGCAGATCCGTCCGATCTCCTGGTCAGACCACGCTCCAGTCCTGCTGACCTTAGGAATAGGCTCCCCGGTGGCCAAACCCTGCACATGGCGCCTGAACACATTTCTCCTCCAGCACCTCCCCTCAAAAATAGAGTTGGAATGTACCTTGAAGAATTACTTTGAGGAAAATGATACTCCAGATATAACCCTCTCCACTTTGTGGGAGGCTCACAAGGCGGTGCTGAGGGGAAAGTGCATAGGCTTGTCTTCAGCCATGAAAAAAAATGCTCAGGCGTTAAAACAGCGTACAGAGGTAGAACTCAAGGCTTTGGAACGACGGCTGCAGGAATCCCCTACTCTATCGCTCCTGAAAAAGATCTCTACACTGAGGGCCACCCTGGGAGACATAGCACTAACACTACACTAAGGCACACTACACATAGTCACATTAACACCCCCCCCCCCCATCGCCCCTCCCCCTGTCACAGTGTCACTGAATGCAGTAATCATACATGTATGATTACTGTATTTAGTGTCAGTGTGACAGTCAGTTAGTGTAGCCCCCGTACCCCCCTAATAAAGTTTTAACCCCTTGATCACCACCCTAGTTAACCTTTTCACTCCCTATTGCCAGTGTCACTAAGCGATCATTTTTCTGATCGCTGTATTAGTGTCGCTTTTCCTGTTAGGTAGCTAATTTTTATTTTTATTGCGATTTTTTTTTTTTTTTACTAAAGACATGTGGATAAATAAATTTTGCCCTAAATGATTGTCTAAAATTTAGTTTATTTGATTTTTCTTATAACAAAAAGTAAAAAATATTGTTGGTTTTTTTCAAAAATGTCGCTCTATTTTTGTATATAGCGCAAAAAATAAAAATCGCAGAGGCGATCAAATACCACCAAAAGAAAGCTCTATGTGTGGGAAGAAAAGTACGCAAATTTTGTTTGGGAGCCACGTCGCACGACCGCGCAATTGTCAGTTAAAGCGACACGGTACCGAATCGCAAAAAGGGGCAAGGTCATTTAGCAGCATTTTGGTCCGGGTCTTAAGTGGTTAAAGGAGTCTAATTACAAAATAAAATCCAAACCTTTACAACCCCTTTAACCCTCTTGGGCATGGAGTTCACCAGAACTTCACAGGTTTTCCTCTGAAGTCCTCTTCCACACCTTCATGACGACATCACAGAGCTGGTGAATGTTAGAGACCTTGCGCTCCTCCACCTTTCAATTGAGGATGCCCCACAGATACTCAATAGGGTTTAGGTCTGGAGACATGCTTGGCCAGTCCATCACCTTTAACCTCAGCTTTAGCAGCGCCGCAGATGTGGCGTCGCACTGATTAGGACGGTGCCATTGCCGGCAAATCCCGCCGATTTGACATGCCGGAGCACATGTCAAATTGCACTAGTGTGAACCAGGGCTTAATCCCCCAAATGCCACCCTACCACCTTGCATCCATGTGCATTGCACGCAGTCGCGGGTGGCCCCATTCGCTTGAATGAAGATCTAATGTTTGTCTGTTCGTATATGTTGAAAAAGTCAACAATTTCCATGGGATAGAATTACTTTTTTCATGTGGGTGGGTTGGGCCCATGTGCAAACATAATGGGGGACATAGATTTGTAAAAACTGTGTTGTTAAATATTCATGATGGTGTTGGTGTCACCCTCCTCATGCATCTGCTGAAAAGGTATTATTCATTCTAATGGCATTTATATTTATATAGGTCAGAAAGATGAGGTATTATGTGTAATGAACATAATTAATCGTGGCCTTTCAGGCTTTCACGTTAAATTAATTACTATATATATATATATATATATATATATATATATAGATAGCTTCACATACTTTAGGCCATCACCAGAAAAATATTTTCTCATTTATTATAAATTAATGTTCTAGTAATTGAGTTTTATTGAAGATTAAAACAATGTAAACCATAATGTTGTCACAGTGACCTTCATAGGAAAGAGTAGAACAAATCCTGGCTGTAGATGTGTTGGCCATAAGAATGGGGTCCTATCTATGAGTACTTACTACAATATTGGGAAATACGTTTCTACCAAGATATTTGAAATCCTGACTATCGTGCAGAACAGAAATGAACCAGTTCAGTGTATTTGTGTTGCGCATTCTGAAGGCGGGGCCTTTCCTGAATCAGACGGCGTGAGATTTATTTGGTTTATGAAGCTTTCGTGAAAAGAAATGCCATAAACACAGCATAGTGGTTGGCTGGCAAGACATGGTCTGACCACAGTTTATGAGGGAAGGGAAGGGAAGTCTATATTTGAACAGCTTTTCTGATCAGTGCCCCCCTTTCTTAGGAATGGTTGGTTGGCTGCCATCTGTCCACAGATGTGGCATCATTGCCCGATCCAGGCAAAAACAGCTATGATGTCATCAAATCTGATCCAGGTGCAGACACAGCATGGCTGCTACCTATCCCATGACCATACAGGAGGATTGCTAGACCTCACTAAATCTACGCAGATGGGGAAATGCACAACTGATTTGAATATATGAAAGTGTGTTTTTTTTTTTTCCCTAAAGCATTAGTAGTTTTGTCCAGCCATTGAGATTTACACTGCCCTGCCCTGTGTGTGGGGCCTGACTTTCTACAGTTAAAGCTCAACTGCGAGCATAAACTTGCCCCTCTTGTGATGTGATGTGATGTGATGCACTAGGTCCAGTGTCTTCTATCTTCATTTTGGGTGTCTACAAGCCTCCCTGGGTAGCATGGATACTAAGAGCCAGTTCATAAAGGGGCGGCACGACTTTGGGGGCGACTCGGCAAGGCGATCTCAAGGCGACTTGCAAAATGACTTCTGTATTGAAGTCAATGCAAGTCCCCCCGAGTCGCCCCCAAAGTCGTACAAGAACCTTTTTCTAACTTGGGTCGCTTCTATTAGAACCGTTCTATTGATGGAGCGGAGCACGACTTGTCAGGCAGCTGAGTCGCCCCCTGTGTGAACCGCCTTACTGTTGGCTGTTCAGCAGCAGAGTCTTCTCAGGCTACAGGAGACTACGGAATATTGATGCCAAGAAGCTGTGACAAGTTGGTGCCTCTCTGTGACATCGTCACTTTTCCCTATACACCAGTGAGGCACACACAGCGGGCTTGGCGACATAAAAACGCCAGAAGGTATTTCTATTTTTTAAGCTGCTGTAGATGTAGAAGGGCTTCCTCTGTGATGGGAGATAGGATTTAGTCAGTACAGCTAGGTCACCACCCCGTCCAAAGTCTGTGATGGCAAGGGGCAGCAGCAGACTGGTGAGCTCACCCTTCTGCCAACAGACATGTACTGCAGCATACTTGATTGGCCCTTAGTGTTTCCCCTCTCTTGCCACCTGAGTTCTACTTTACCGGGGTTACAAGGCTGATATCAAATCAAATTCAGGAAGTTTGGGGTTAGTTAAAAACAAACGCATACTCCTCTTCCAGCATCTAGGTGACACTGCGGCTGTTTCATGCCAGCTCTAAAGTCTAGTACACACAGTATCTCACAAAAGTCAGTACACCCCTCACATTTTTGTAAATATTTTATTATATCTTCATGTGACAACACTGAAGAAATTACACTTTTCTACAATGTAAAGTAGTGAGTGTAAAGCTTGTATAACAGTGTAAATTTGCTGTCCCCTCAAAATAACTCAACACACAGCCATTAATATGTAAACCGCTGGAAGCAAAAGTGAGTACCTTAAGTGAAAATTTCCAAATTTGGCCCGAACTGTCAATATTTCTCTTATCGTCCATGGACGGACACAGCTCCTTAAATCTTGACAAGTGGGTTATGTTCCTGTTCAGAGGAGAGGACTAGGCAGGACATGTTAGTTATCTTAACCACTTGCCTACTGTGCACATACACCCTCTTCCTGCCCAGACAAATTTTTAGCTTCCGGCACTGCGTCGCTTTAACTGACAATTACACGGTCGTGCGACGTGGCTCCCAAACAAAATTGATGTCCTTTTTTTCCCACAAATAGAGCTTTCTTTTGGTGGTATTTGATCGTCTGTGCGGTTTTAATTTTTTGGCTATAAACAAAAAAAGGGCATAAATTAAAAAAAAAAAAAAAACACTGTTTTGCTATAATAAATATCCCATTTAAAAAATAAAAAATTAATTATTCTTCTACATATTTTTGGTAAAAAAATAAAAATGAAATCGCAATAACCTTGTAGTGACTGGTTTGCGCAAAAGTTATATTGCCTACAAAATAGGGGACATAATTAATTTTTTTTACTAGGAATGGTGGCGATCTGCGATATACTAACTGTTGCTGGTAGATTCAAGACATTAAATCCAAAATCCAAAAGAAAGGTTGCCACTCAGGGGTGTACTCACTTTTGTTGCCAGCGGTTTAGACATTAATGGCTGTGTTGAGTTATTTTGAAGGGACAGCAAATTTACAATGTTATACAAGCTGTACACTCACTACTTTATGTTGTAGAAGAGTCATTTTTTCAGTGTTGTCACATGAAAAGATATCATATTATTTTGTACTGACTTTTGTGAGATCCTGTACATTTCTGTTATCTCAGCCAAATGAATCTCAACTGTGCAATCTCAGCACTGTACCCTGGTGGAAAAAGCATGTATTGCTCCTGTATTCAGTGCATATATCGCCTACAGAGAGATGGAGCTCTCTTAAAGTGGAGTTTCCATCCCAAATTTTTTTTTTCATTATTGTGCTCATTAGACCTAAAAAAGAAAAAAAAATGTTTTACTCATCTGGAAATGCCTGTTGCTATGCAGTCCCATGAAATCTGCCTTTGGAATCACCTAGGATCCTGACATCATCTCCCTCTAATGGTCCTAGGAAATGTGTGTCATCATTTCTCAGGATGCAGTGCGCTACCCAATTATCACTCCCCATCCAAGACTTCCAGGAAGTAAGTGCTCGTGGGCTTCACAATGCCCGCAAGCAATTTTTTTATTTTTTATAGCATGGAAAGGGATTAGAACCCTCGCCAGTTTTTATTGCTGTCTGTGTTCCCATTAACCACTTAAGACCCGGACCAAAATGCAGGTAAAGGACCTTGCCCCTTTTTGCGATTCGGCACTGCGTCGTTTTAACTGACAATTGCGCGGTCGTGCGACGTGGCTCCCAAACAAAATTGGCGTCCTTTTTTCCCCACAAATAGAGCTTTCTTTTGGTGGTATTTGATCACCTCTGCAGTTTTTATTTTTTGCGCTATAAACAAAAATAGAGCGACAATTAAAAAAAAAATGCAATATTTTTTACATTTTGCTATAATAAATATCCCCCAAAAATATATAAAAAAACATTTTTTTTCCTCAGTTTAGGCCGATACGTATTCTTCTACGTATTTTTGGTAAAAAAAATCGCAATAAGCATTTATCGGTTGGTTTTCGCAAAATGTATAGCGTTTACAAAATAAGGGATAGTTTTATTGCATTTTTAGAAAAAAATAATTTTTTTACTACTAATAGCCGCGATCAGCGATTTTTTCGTGACTGCGACATTATGGCGGACACTTCGGACAATTTTGACACATTTTTGGGACAATTGTCATTTTCACAGCAAAAAATGCTTTTAAATTGCATTGTTTACTGTGGAAATGACAGTTGCAGTTTGGGAGTTAACCACAGGTGGCGCTGTAGGGGATGTGTGACCTATGTGTGTGTGTTTACAACTGTAGGGGGGTGTGGCTGTAGGTGTGACGTCATCGATCGCGTCCCCCTATTACAGGGATGACGCAATCGATGTTACGGCCACAGAGAAGCACGGGGAAGCCGTGTTTCAACACGGCTCTCCCCGTTCTTCCGCTCCAGGGACGGATCGCCGCACTGCAGCGGCGATCGGGTCCGCGAATCCCGCGGTCCCGGTCCTGGAGCTTCGGACCGGGTCACGGGCGCGCGCCCGCGACCCACGGCTGGGTACTAAAATCAACGTATATATACGTTGATGTGCCCAGCCGTGCCATTCTGCCGACGTAAATGTGCAGTAGGCGGTCCTTAAGTGGTTAAGGAGATCCACCCTCCTCCTATTTGTCCTGTTTTACTATTCAAATTAAAAGTGAAATCCCAACTTTTGGGTTTGTCCTCAGAAAAGTAATAGAGGAGAAATCATCCAATGGAGATCCCCAAGGAATTCTTTTAACCCTTTCATGCCTAAGCCTATTTATGACATTTGGTGTTTACAAGTTAAAATCCGTGGGCCAGATTCAGGTACATCTGCTCATTATTGGACCGGCGTAGCGCACCGCCTTTACGTTAGACTGGCGCAATGTAGTGGCGCAATCACCCTATTCTCGTCGGTTTTACGCAGAAATTTGCGCCTGTGCAACGTTATTTCAGAGGCGCAAGGCGGAGTAATACAAATTGGGAAGGACGTGGGCGTGTTACATTGAAATGAGCCGTGACCCCATGCAAATGAAGAGCCGGCCGGCTCGCGCATGCACCCTTGAAGCAGACCATGGTCAGCACCTCTGTGCGCATGCTCACAACTCGGGAACGGCGCAATCAGTGAAATTGGAAGTGGACTAGGGCAAATTAGTGAACTACGCAGACAGCATAAATAGACAGAGACAAACGCACTTCCTTTGTATCCCTCCCTATACAGCAAGGTGCTTTTATTAGCGTTTGTTTGTTTGTGACGTGTCTTTGTGATATTTGGGGACTGTTTTGCAGAGTGATTTTTGTCTTTTATGTGTTTTCTTTGTTGTTATTTTGTTTAAATTATATTTTTGCTGGGCATTTTTTATTTTTGCTGGTCAATTTTTAATTTTTTATTGGTTCTGTTTGTGTATGATTTGGGAATGTGGGGGTGACATTCCTGCCGGAAAAGGGGTGTCACCCTCATTTGTGGTGAAGTGATCCCCAGGTCCGTGTGAATGGTGTATGGATGTACAGTGACATAATTGGAGCCGTGGCATGGCGTTGCAGCTCACAAGTCCTGCATGGTGGGCTTGTGCTAATCCAATGTGATGAGGATGTGATGTGTCTGTGCTAGGGACCACAGTGGTGTGCATGCATGCATTCTCATTGTGCCATGATTAATGTGTGTGTTTAACGTGCAAAGATGCCTAATGTGAGCTGGCTCCTGGCTGCTCCTCCCTCAGAAGACGGGGTAGCCTTGGTTAGGGGGGTTCCGTATAGGAGTCATGAGATGGGGTCCCAGTGCATATGCAGAGTCACCTTGAAGGGAAAAGACAGGAGGATGTTAGTAGTGCATGTGCCCCTTGTGATGTGTGCATTATGGGGGGAGACAGTCATGCCTGCCACCCATGTCACTCACCAACCAGCCAGCTGTCCCCATACATGTTCTGTTGGAAATCTGTGGGGATGGGGCTCTGATTGTATATGTAGCTGTCATGGGTGTCATGGGTAGTGTCATGTGTTGGGCTAGTGATGTCCTCCTGCAGGGTTGTGGTTAATTCCATGATGGCATGAGGGGTGAATCTGAAGATGCGAGACACCTCAGAATCACTCATGCCATAGATGTCTATGCATGTGCGATATATCCTCTCCCGTGAAGAGTGAGGGGCTTGTATCGGATAAGAATATTGTATTAGTTTAGATTAAATTGTAAAGTTTATATAAGCCAAAAAAAAAAAAAAATCCTGTGCCCTCCTCAGTGCCCTCCTCCTCCTTTGCTCATCTAAAGTCAGTAGTATAGCTATGAGCATGGATGACACTGGCATGTTGGCATACAGTTTGTTGGGCAACATGTATGACTGCTCAGCTCCATTGTTGCTCTGACATTTAGACGAATTTTCTAATTTTAGAGCAGCTTTTATATGGTCTAATTTTAGACAGGACATTTAGCTGTTGCGCACACTGCGTAGCCTGCGCTGCACCAACGTTCTTTTGTGGATCCCCGTAACTCCCTCATTAGCATATTTGAATAGCAAATCAATGGTGTGTCTAGCGCAGTTTTGCGCGGACGGATGCGCCTGTCTAACGAAATTACGCTGGACAAAAAAAAGTAGATTTCTTGTGTATCTCGTTTTGGGGATGCCGTGCATCATAACGCACGCGCACAATTAGACTTACGCCGCGCATCTCCTGTTACGCTGGCGTAATCGCTCTGTGAATCTGGCCCCGTATTTTTTGCTTGAAAATTACCTCGAACCCCCGAACATTATATATATTTTTTTTAGCAGAGAATCTAGAGAATAAAATGGTGATTGTTGCAATATTTTTTGTCACACGGTATTTGTGCGGTGGTGTTTTTAAACGCAACTTTTTGGGAAAAATTAACTTTCATGAATTTAAAAAAAATAAAAAATTAAAGTTAGCCCAATTTTTTTGCATAATGTGAAAGATGAAGTCGCACCAACTAAATAGATACCAAGCATGTCATGCTTTATAATTGCACGCACTCGTGGAATGGCGACAAACTACGGTACCTAAAAATCTCCATAGGTGACGTTTTAAACTTTTTTTTACGGTTACCAGGTTAGCGTTACAGAGGAGGTCTAGTGCTAGAATTATTGCTCTCGCTCTCTGACGATTGCGGCGATACCTCACATGTGTGATTTGAACACCGTTTTCATATGCGGACGCGTCTTCCGTATGCGTTTTCTTTGTTGCGCAAGCTCGCGGGGAGGAGGGCGCTTTAACATTTTTTAATTTTTTTTTTCTTTTTTTTTTTTTTAATTTTTTTTAATAATATTAAATTGAGTTTTTTTTTTAACATTTTGATCACTTTTATTGCTGTCATAAGGAATGTAAACATCCCTTGTGACAGTAATAGGTGGTGACAGGTACTCTTTATGGAGGGACCCCCGGTCCCTCCTTTGCACTTCAAAGTATTCAGATCGCCGAAACTGGCGATTCTGAATACTGTGTACTTTTTTAAATCCGGCGCCATTGGCAGCCGAGAAACCCGGAAGTGACGTCGCTTCCGCGTTTACATTTTGCAGACTGAATGAAAGCCGCTTATGGCTTTCATTCAGTTTGCGGCAGGACATTGGAGGCGCCGGAACGAGGATCGGGTCTCCTGGTAGGACGGGAGGCCCGGTCCGAGCGGCAAGAGGCGGCGGGAGGGGGGGGATGTCCCCTCCCGCTCCTCCGGCATAACAACCGATGCGGCTAAAAGGTTCTTATGTCTGGATAGCCAATCGCCGTCTCAAAACAACGGTACCGGGATGATGCCCGAAAGCCGAGGACGCATATCTGCGTACGCTCGGCGTGAAGGGGTTAATTTGTACAGATTTTCGTTCACCTCCTGTTTGGCTATGGGACAGGAAGTGAAGGGAAATCACTGCAATGGGGCACAGATGGCGAAAAAAAATCTGACTGGTTATAACCTTTTCTTGCGCTATCCAAATTGGGAAAAAAAAGGGAAGCAAATAAAGAATAACTTTATCTCAGTCTGTAAATACTGAGGATTGGTGGTGCCTTTCCCTGCTGCCCTAAGCACTGGCACAAGAGTGCTTTATGGTAAATGCAGACCTGCATGTAACACAAGATCAACCAGGACATTTGTTGTGCCCTGGTAACCTTTACTGTATCCACATGCTTTTTTTTAATTTATTTTTATATACAGTAAAAAAGTATTCATACCCCTTGACATTTTCCACATTTTGTCATGTTACAACCAAAAAACATAAATGTATTTTATTGGGATTTTATGTTATAGACCAACACAAAGTGGCACATATATGTGAAGTGGAAGGAAAATGATAAATGTTTTTAATTTTTTTTTTTACAAATCTGTAAAAAGTGTGGGGTGCATTTGTATTCAGCCCCCCTGGGTCACTACTTTGTAGAACCGCCTTTCACTGCAATCACAGCTGCAAGTCTTTTTAGGGGTGTCTCTACCAGCTTGACACATCTAGAGTGAAATTTTTGCCCATTCTGCTTTGCAAAATAGCTCAAGCTCTGACAGAATGGATGGAGAGTACCTGTGAAGAGCAATTTTCTAGTCTTGCTGCAGAGTCTCAATTGGATTTAGGTCTGGACTTTGACTACGCCATTCTTTTTTTTTTATCATTCAAATTTAAGTTTATTTTCAAAACAAAAAAATATAAAATATACAGCTATGCGCCAAATAACACAGTAAATATTACAGCTGAACATACATTTGAGAATAAACAGGTACATTCAGTGTTTATCGTTTCCAACATTTTTAACCCCAGAGGGTAGTACTTATTGAACTGCAAAGAGAAATGAGAACTATTAAGATAAATCAGAACCCCATAGGTAATATAGTTTGTCCCAAATCACCTCCCTAATCCCCCGAGATCTCATATATCCTATGGTCTGATCCAGAATATTAAAGCAATGAGGGATGTAGTAGACCAATCTTTCATAGACCCCAAGAAGGTGGGTATCCAGGACAATCTCTGCCTCTCCGACACCCCTCTTGGGATCACTCTGTATCCTAGAGGTGGACCTGTCCCCTCCACCCAACCTCCCCAAAAGCAACTTGATCTAACATTTGTCTAAAGAACCAAGACAACATCCTACCCAGGGTTAACTATAATAGAAAAACCCGATATATAATGAGTATTTCCGAACCCATTATCCCCAAAGTGAGAATATCACATTATGAGAAGTAATGTACTATGTTTAAAAAAAATTATATAAAGTGTATATATTGCGCTAAACCAAATGAGCTTCTGGGCAGCCAGCACAACAAAAGATAATTGTGAAAACAGTGTAAAAATAAAATGCAGCGCCCAAACCAAAAAAAGGGCCTCGCTGGAGGGAGGACCCTATAGAATAAATGGTGACGTGAAAGAGTGTAGCACTAATTTAGATCAATAAATCACCGAAATCCAGTGATGGTTCCAGTAATAGATAAACTATTTATCTAACTGAGCCAAGAGCAGGAACACTGTAAGGAAGAGAGCCAACAAATCAGATTCCAATCCTGGCCTTAATGAAATTAATATGTGTCTACAGTGAGTAGTGCATATAACCAGATGTGCTATACCTCCCATGAAAGGGTATAGTGCACCCCACAAATGTGTATATAAGTATGTCCAGTAAATCAATAAGGATCCTATTCAACAAACATATAAGCAGTCCATGCACAAATAGGTATAAAGACACGGAAATTCCTCTTGGGTGAAGATACAAACATCAACAGTGGAATCCTCAGTGATAATATGGTAAGAATGGACACCCTTACCAGACAAGGTGGACTCGCACTACACCTTACGGCGGTGGAGTCATTCAGGCCTGTATGGACCGATTGTCCTCTCTGGTCACCTTTAGTTGTTGGCTTTGAGGTATGCTGTGTCCAAGGGTTCGCTGAGGTTTTCCACTGAGGTTTTCCAGTGTAGAAAGTGAGCTCCATGATAGTGCTCAAATAGTGTTGTATTGAGGAATATAAAAGAAAAAACTCCTCATAGTGTAAAAAGATTTAATACACTTCACAGTAAAAAAAACACATGAGTGAAAAAATGTTGATAAAATAAAATAAAAATCACAACAATGTCCCATGAGTGAAAAGATGGAATAAACATAAAAGTCCAAAAAATCCAAACTGTAAGTTGCAAAAACAGCAAACAAAACACACAATGACTCTTCCACCTAAAATGGAGAGTATATTCCCAATGGTGTGCAGTAGGTGATGATAAGGTCAGCGTACCCGACCGGTTTCGTCTGAAAAAGACATCAACATGGGTGTATAGCTGAACCCCAGCTCCTGACTGCACTTAAATAGCCTGTACCCACCTGGATGTGTCCTCCACCTCCTCCGCCATCTCCCTGTTGGCGTGCGTGTCAATTGTCGCGCACTTCCGGGTGTTTGCGTTCCAATTGCCGGAAATACATCCCCGCCAACTGAAATGTCTCCCTGTTGGCGTGCGTGTCAATTGTTATGCACTTCCGGGTGTCTGCGTTCCAACTACCGGAAGTGCATCCCCGCTAACTGAAATACCAGTATGGGGATAGTGGTCAAATAAGCATATAAAAAGAGTCTAATTGTTGGATAATCCCTCTCCCATCCTCGTACTTAAACGAGGGGATCGAAATGTCTAATACCGGTGATTCAGCGAGGGTGGACGAGGCGGACGTCATGACGCCCAGCGCCATGCGTTTCATCCTGCGTTCCACATGAGCTGAACATCACTCGTCACATCCTCCTGTTGTGCTCTGACGCCAGGGTGGATCACTCCGCCCAGATGGGAGTGAACATACGCCGTGCGCTCCACTGTATGTATCTCCTTCAGTTATATGTAAAACGGTCGTATACCACCTAAGTCTGGTAACAGTGAGGTGTGACGGCGTGTGTAATTCACCATACACAGATAACGAATCCATGGAGTTCATTGAGGGATATTATAAAGTGTATATAGAATACAAATAAATCGGTCTCAATGGGGTAACTAAATAATTAACCCTTAATTATCATAAAGCCATATATAGAGTCTAAATAGAACGGGGAGGTGAGACGGAGGTAAACATGGACACCTCAAGGTGGGTTCAGTTATATGTAAAACGGTCGTATACCACCTAAGTCTGGTAACAGTGAGGTGTGACGGCGTGTGTAATTCACCATACACAGATTCAGTTATATGTAAAACGGTCGTATACCACCTAAGTCTGGTAACAGTGAGGTGTGACGGCGTGTGTAATTCACCATACACAGATTCAGTTATATGTAAAACGGTCGTATACCACCTAAGTCTGGTAACAGTGAGGTGTGACGGCGTGTGTAATTCACCATACACAGAGGGGAAAAGGGGAGGAAGAGAAGGGGGGGGAGATAGAGATGAGAAGAGTAAAGAGTTCAGAGGAAAGAGTAAGCCCACCTGCCAAGATTATGCATCAGTCCGGAGCAACAGCCACTACTGTATCCCCGGAGTATAGGGGATTCCCATGTACTTAAGCCACGGTTCCCAAGTTTCAGTAAACAAAATAGTTTTATCTAACATTAAACTAATTCTCTTTTCCTGCTCCATGATCCATGTGACTTTTCTCTTCATGTGTAGAATAGAGACCGACTGTTTCTTCCATGCGACTGCAATAGTAATTCTGGCGCCTGTCAGGATAAATAGAATCAGTTTTCTGGTAACCTTCGAGATTTGTGGGATTAGACCATTCAATAGAGCGATTGCTGGAGTCTGATGCACATTACACCCTGTTACTCGTCTGACAATGTGAAACACCTTATTCCAATAACCCCGAATCTTTGGACATTCCCACCAAGTGTGAAACATGGACCCTATTCCCTGGCAACCTCTAAAGCATAAGGGTGAGTATGAAGGATACATCGAGGCCAATTTAAGAGGGACCATGTACCATCTAGTAAAGATTTTCGCATTGGCTTCCGCCAGAGATACACTTAGCAAACCCTTGATAGATCTAGCAAAATTTCCATACCAATCCTCTAAGTCCCATTCATCTCCAAGTTCTCTTTCCCAAGCGAGCATGTGGGGTAATTTTGTATCATTTGTCGCGAGAGATTTATAAATAACTGAGATATTACCCCGTCTCGCCGAGGCTTGGTCGCATCTATGTTCAAATGGAAATAGGGAGCCAGAGATTAGATTATCAGACCAAAGATTTTGGGCGTAATCATGTAATAGAGAGAATCTCAATCTCTCGGAGGAGGGGAGATCAAAATTATCAACAAAAAATTGTTCGGGTAAAGGGCCCAATCTTGAGAAGAGCTGTCCAATGCGGTACACCCCCTTGTCATGCCACCATTTGAAGGAGTCGACGTCGACTCTAGATACAAAGATCGGATCCAGGAAAACCTCCGCTAAGGGTTGACCTTTCGAGACCAGAGAAGGATTTTTCCTAAGTGAATCCCAAATTACTAAAGCTTGAGAAAGGGTTGGGGACATAATAGCGGGTCTGTGTTTGGGGGTACACCACATCAAATTTTCTATAGTAAACGCAGAAGATGCTTGTTCTTCTATATTAATCCAATCAGGACGGTCCTTTTTAAGATATACTTCAGATAGTTGGGCCAACCTAGCAGACTGGTAGTACCACCACAAATTCGGGACTCCTAAACCCCCCTGTTCAGTTAGATTGAAGAGGCTTCGAGAAGGAACACGCGGACCCTTCTTGTTCCAAACGAATCTGGTGATTTTGCCCTGAAATGATTTTAGGTGACTTTTAATTATTGGGATGGGCAATGAGCGGAAGAGATATAAAAGTCTGGGGAGCAGAGTCATCTTAACCAAATTAATCCTACCAATCCATCCTATTTTCTGGGAACCCCATTCATTTAAATCTTTCTCGAGTTTTTTAAACGTAGGAGGATAGTTGGCAGAATAGAGATTCTCAAACTTCGAAGTCAGGTTGATTCCTAAATATTTGATAGATGAAATTTCCCATTTGAATTCATATTTGTTTTTTAACATTAAAACTGTGGGTTCAGGGAGTGACACATTAAGCGCTCTGGATTTAGCCCAATTTACTTTGAGGCCCGACACTCTAGCGAAGTCAGTCAATGGGTAAATAATTTCAGGAAGAGAGGATGGAGGTGAGGTTATGAAAAGTAATAGATCATCTGCAAATAATGCACATTTATGTTCCTTTTGAGAGCATTTAATTCCCTTGATATCCGGGTCATCACGAATAGCTATAGCCAAAGATTCGATCATGACTGCGAATAGCATAGGAGACAAGGGGCATCCTTGTCGTGTGCCCCTCCGGATCTTAATAGGTTCTGAGAATAGGCCCTGTACACGGAGTTTAGCTTCCGGACATGAATAGAGCGCAGATAAGATTCCCATGAATTTAGAGCCGAAACCCCATCGCTTCAGTACCCTAAACATATATGGCCAGTACACTGAGTCGGAGGCTTTCTGGAGATCTAGGGAAAGGAGCATCCCTTCTTGTCCACGATCCCCAGTCCACCCAGATTGTAGAATGGAAATCAGATCAACTGCCCTTCTTATCTGGTCCGGTCCCTGCCTCCCTGAAATGAATCCTACCTGATCCCCATTAATATATTGGTTCATGAAAGGGGACATTCTATTGGCCATAATTTTGGTTAATATTTTGAGGTCGTTATTAATAAGAGATATTGGCCTGTAATTTTCAACTAGACTAAGGTCTTTATCAGGTTTCGGGATCACTGAGATATAAGCCATATTAAGTTGTTTATTAATAGAAATACCATCTGTCAAGGAATTATAAAAGCGAGTTAAGTAGGGTGTAAGGATAACTGAGAATGTTTTATAATATGGGGAGGAAAAACCATCGGGTCCCGGTGCCTTATCCGTCTTTAGATTTTGAATTACTGATAGAACTTCCTCAGTTGATATGGGAGCCTCCAATATCTCCATATGTTCCTTTTTCAAAGTAGGAAGACTTATTTTATCCAAGAATTTCTCTATTTTATCTGAAGTAGATTTATCGTCAAAAGCGTAAAGTCTAGAATAGAAATCATGGAAGGTTTCCATCATCCGCTGAGGATTTAAAGTAAGGGATCCATCTGCTTGTCTAATCTTGGGGAGCGTCTTCGATTTAAATCTAGGTGACAATTTATTTGCTAACATCGGCCCTATTTTATCCTTCAATTGGTAAAATCTGGCACCTGTCCATTTCATATCTTCTCCTGCCCGTGCTGTTAGTGCTAAGTTCAGGGCCGATCTAGCGGCATCAAGTGAAGAGGTGGGAAATCCAGAAGGATCTGACTTATGTTTTCTGCGCAAGTCTAGATATTTCTCTTCTAGCTCTCTCACCTCCACCCTCTTTTGTTTTTTAAGTCTGGACGCAATTTGTATTATTTTGCCTCTAACTGTTACCTTGTGGGCCGCCCATAGAGTTTCCGGGAAACTTCTTGTGTATCATTAAATTCAAAATATTCCTTTATAGCTTGTTCAATTTCCGTCACAAGGGCTGGATTTTTTAAAATAGATTGATTAAGAGTCCAATGAGATACTCTATGGGCTGTATTCTCCCGTCTTAGAGATACCAGTACCATAGAATGGTCCGACCATGGAACATCTGCAATAGTTGACTCAACAGCTGCCGGGACATGATGATTCGAAATCAATATGTGGTCTATTCGTGAATAAGATAGGTGGGGATTAGAGAAATGTGTATAGTCTTTAGCGTTTGGGTTCAATTCTCTCCAAATATCAATCAACCTAGATTGGTGTAGCATACGTGCCACTTGAGTACTAGCTTTAGTCGGCCTAATTATTTTAGTCTTATTTGGTTTAGATTTATCCAAACCCGAATCAAAGGCCAAGTTGGAGTCCCCCCCCATAACTATGATACCCTCCATAAAAGGTCGGAGAGTATCTAGCATCTGTGAAAAAAAATTCTGTTGTCCCCTATTTGGTGCATAGTATGAGACAAAAGTGTACATTTTTTCATCTAGGGTTCCTTTAGCCAAAACAAATCTTCCTTCCGAGTCCCTGTATTCCTTAATCAAAGTGAATTTACAAAATTTAGAAAATAAAATAGCCACCCCTTTGGTCTTATTTTCCGCCTTAGATAAATAGAACACTGGAAAGTGAGCATGTAAAAAAGAGGGGGTGTACCGCCTTGGGAAGTGTGTCTCTTGTAGTAAAACAACATCCACATGCATAGACTTATAGACTTGAAAAGCCTTTTGTCTCTTAATAGGAGAGTTCAGCCCCTGAGTGTTGTGTGTTACAACACGTAGGGGTGTGGAAGAGCTATTTGGTCCAGACATGGAACCTAAACCTTACATCCTCCAGAATGTATACCATGTAATGAGTCTGTAACCTAGAAAACCCATATCCTGACAGGTAGGCCGACAGAGAGGAGAATACAGAGTGGAAAGACAGGGAGAAAGAGGGAGAAATCAAAAGGAAAGAATAAAACAGTAAACAATAATGCAAAATGTGGCATAACATAAGGTCAAACCATGACCCGAAATGGGGGGAGGGACTAATCTCCCTTCCCCCATTTAAAGAAGAAATTCCAAAGTGGTCCAGTGTTGAGGGACCAAACACCCGCTTCCCAGGACGACAAAAAGTCTGTCTGGAAAGTGAGTAGAGGCTCAATGCCTCACCACCACCCATTACCAACAGTCTATACGTTATCCTATACAACTTGTTTTTAGGAAGAAATTGATCTCGTACAGTTTATGCATTAAGACATGTGCCGTAACGAGGTTTCCCAGAGGAGGAGCGATGAAGTGGGAAGAGAAAAAGGGGGGGGGGGGGAAACCCACATAATATGCATACACCCATATATATTATCCTATATATACATATAAGCTCACAAGGGAGGGAGAGAAGAGAGAAAGAAAAAAAAAAAATGAGAAATGTTCTCCTCCCCCCTCCCCCCCCCCTCTGTAGTTTCAAATATTAATCTCATTGGGGGAAGAAAAAACAACAAAAAAAAAAAAAAACCCTTCTTTGTAATTTCAAATATTATATGTATACCCCTATATATATTCTCATATAAACGCATACAATCTCATTGGGGAAAAATAAATAAAAACATTTCTTTGTAATTTCACATATTATATGCATACCCCTATATATATTCTCATATATACACATATAATCTCATTGGGGGGAAAAAAAAAAAGAGGGGGGCCCCCCCTTTCTTTGTAATTTCAAATATTATATGCATACCCCTATATATATTCTCATATAAACGCATATAATCTCATTGGGGAAAAATAAATAAAAACATTTCTTTGTAATTTCACATATTATATGCATATCCCTATATATATTCTTATATATACACATATACTCTCATTGGTGGAGGGAAAAAAAAAAAAAAGGGGGGGGGAGTCTTCCCCTCCCCCCTCCCCCCCCCCTCAAATCCCCAATTGATGTCTCCTCCGGGAAAGTTCAACTGGAATTAATGATCCAAGTCAGGTTGCTGAGTTTTTCCCAACTTTCCTGTGTTTGACTCTATTCCATTCGCCCGAAGTAGGGCTAGTAGGTGTCTGTCTTTTAGCTGAGAGAGGCTGTGGAGGTGTAGTATCCATGTCTGGTGCGGTTGCGATAATTCTTAGGTCTAATAGTAATCTTTCCCCCTCCTGAAAGTTGCGTACAGCATAATGTCTACCATTATAGGTGAATTTTAGAGCAAAGGGAAAGGCCCAATTATACTTGACTTCCTTCTTCATTAGGGCCGACAATAATGGTTTCATTGCTCTCCTCTTCTGAATAGTGTGGGGGGAAATGTCAGAAAATATTTGGATCTTTGCTCCTTGGTACTGCAAATGTTCTTGTTGACGGGACTTTTGCATTATTTCCTCTTTGGTGGAATAATAATGTGGTTTAACTACCACGTCTCTAGGTAAACCGTCCTTGCGTAACGGGCCTAAGGATCTGTGCGCTCTAATTCCAACTTATGTGCAGGAATGGATGGAATCAGATCTCTAATGATGTCTTGTATAGCAGACTGAACATTAACTATGGATTCAGGTATCCCCCTTACCCTGAAATTATCTCTCCGAGATCTGTTTTCCAAATCATCTATCCTATCTTGAGCAGCTTCTAGTTGTTCTTGCATGAATTGTAGATGGTCAGTATTCTGATCAATCCTTGAAACATTAGCGTCCAATTTATGTTCAATAGATTCTATCCTGTTACCAATACTTTGGAAGTCTGCTCTGATATCTCTAGTGATCCTCTCAGCAGTCTGTGTCAGACCCTTGTCTAACATTTCAGCTATTCTGTTAAACAGATCAGTTACATTGAAAGAAACATCAAGAGCCCGTTCAACATTCACCTGCTCATGCCCAGGAGGAGGTTGTGAGGAGATTGCAGTAGAAATTACATGACCAGTCAACTCAGTGACTGTTCTTTCTTTCAGTACAGAGGAATATAGAGCAGGAGTTGGATTAGATCCCAGAGGATGAGTTATAGAGGTGACAGGCATTTGAGGTGAAATGTGTCTGTCAGACATGGATGCCTCTGTAATGCTCAGCATGTGTGTCTGAGGTATGGCAGACATTTTGTGGAGATTTTTCACAGTGGAAAAGTCTTTGTTGTTAGTTCTGACTTGTTTGTGTTGTTTTCCCTTCATAAACTGGAACAACAATATTTACCAACACCCACAGGCGTCGTTATAATATCAGGAGCAGGGCTTATGGAGCTTTTGGAATCAAATGACCTTAAGCCAGGATATGTATTTTGCAGTGGACATTTGCCTTGCTAGACCCCAATAGAAAAAAATAGGGAGAAACCGTATGAATTGAATATCCATATTGTGTACTGTTTGCTGCTGTCTTAAATGCGGCTGAGAAGGATCAATATATTCTGCTGTGGTTGATAGACAATCGGTGGCGAGTGAGGCACCCTCCTCAGGCCTCCATCATGGGAGCGCCTCACATATTAACAACAAGGGGCCTCAAAAATGGCGGCAATACCTTGGTGTAGAGATCCGTTCTCGTCTCCAGTAACCACTCAGGCTACTGTCCCCGGGCCACCTCCCAGACTGCTACCTATTTTGCGGAGGATTACAGTGTGGCAAGGCCTGTTACTTCAGCCTCTGCCACACTCAAGTTCGGCTGCAGCTGAGGTATCCCAGACCTCCTACAATGGCGGCGGGGTGTCTCCAAATGGATCCTGTCACGGATCGTTTTGTTCCCTCAGCGGACCTCCGGGAGGCTCCGCAACAATACCGGGTTGTACAGGGAGAGTCCCCGGAGCAAGTCCGAGGTGAGAGGGGCTTGTGTCACCTGTTTCAGAGACCAGAAACTAGCGGGTTGAGGTTGGTTTGTCGGAGCCTCCTCAGAACACGTCCGCCATCCGGGGTGAAATTTTCATCCTCCGACTACGCCATTCTAACACATGAATATGCTTTGATCTAAACCAGTGGTCTTAAACTGGCGGCCTTCCAGCTGTTGCGAAACTACAAGTCCCATAATGCCTCTGCCTGTGGAAGTCATGCTTGTAACTGTAAACTTTGCAATGTCACATGGGACTTGTAGTTTTGCAACAGCTGGAGGGCCACCAGTTGGAGACCCCTGATCTAAACCATTCCTTTGTAGCTCTGGCTGAATGTCTAGGGTTGTTGTCCTGCTGAAAGGTGAACCTTCACCCAAGTCAAGTCTTTTGCAGACTCTAAGGCCGCGTACACACGATCGAATATATCTGCTGAAACTGGTCCGCAGACCAGTTTCAGCGGATAGATTCGATCGTGTGTACGGGCTAGCAGACAGGTTTCCAGCAGACAAAAGTTTTAAAACTTGTCTGCTGGAAAGCCGTCTGTCGGATATGTCCGCTGGTTAGTACGCCTAACCAGCGTACCAAAATCTCCCGCATGCGTCGAATGGATTTGACGCATGCGTGGAAGTATTTTACTTCCTGGTTTGGTGACGTGGCGGCGTCAACGTCACCGCCACGTTACCCCGCTGTCTGTCCGTGGAGATTTTGGTTTGATCGTGTGGTTTGATCTCCCAGGAGACATGTCCGATGAAAACGGTCCATCGGAACGTTTTCATCGAATATATCTCCTCGTGTGTACGAGGCCTAACACGTTTCTTTCTAAGATTGCCCTGCATTTGCCTTCATCTATCTTCCCATCCCCATAACATGATGCTGTCACCACCATGTTTCACGGTGGGGATGGCGTGCTCAGGGGGTGATATGCAGTGTTCATTTTCCGCGTTTTACTTTTAGGCCAAAAAGTGGCATCTCATCTGACCGAAGCACCATTTTCAACATGTTTGCTCTGTTCCCCATGGCTTCTCGCAAACTGCAAACGGGACTTCTTATGGCTTTCTTTCAAAAACAGCTTTCTTCTTGCCACTCTTTTGTAAAGGCCAGATTTGTGGAGTGCACGACTAAGGCCTCGTACACACGAGGCAATTCATTTGTTCAAATCGGTCGGACCGACCGATTTGAACAAATCTGTCTGTTTGTATTTTGGTTTGCTCGCGTGTACACACGAGCAAACCAAAATCCCCGCCAGCAGACAGCGCGCTGACGTGTCGGTGACGTTGACGCCGCCACGTCACCGCACCAGGAAGTAAAACACTTCCGCGCATGCGTCGAAACCATTCGGCGCGTGTGCGAGAAGACATGTCTGCTGGTTAGCGTACTAACCAGCAGACATGTCGGGCGGACGGGTTCCCAGCCGACAGATTGGTAAGGCTGGGTTCACACTACGATTTTCCAATCCGTCAGCCGCATACGATTTATATGAAAAAACGTATGCGGCTGAAACGGATTGAACCGTACGTAAACGTATGCGTTTATAAAACGTATACGGTTTCAAAAAGTGCGTACGGTTCCATCCGGTTTTGATTAAAAAAACGCATACGTTTTTGGAATTAGTGTCATTTAATAAAAAAAGATTTTCTTGTTTTGAAAATGCGCATGCGCAGACGAAAAACGCATACGGTTTATACGTATGGAACCGCACATATGTGTGTTTTCCATTGACTTTAATGTTAAAAAAAAACGTATGCGTTTGCCATACGGTTTCAAAAACTGACTCAAAACCGTGGTCGAACACGGTTTTGTGTACTGTTAAAAAACGTTTTGCCAGCAAATCGTACGCACCCGGATGCATCTGAGTGGATACGATTTGCAATGCATTGTCTATGTATGCGTTTTCCTGTACGGGCCCGTACGTTTTCAAAACTGAAATCGTATGCGGCTGACGGACGGGAAAATCGTAGTGTGAACCCAGCCTAAGCATGCTTTCCAATCTGTCGGGTGGCCAAATCCGTCTGCTCGCCCGTATACACGATCAAATCTGTCTGCTGGGACGGTCTAGCAGACCGTTTCCAGCAGACAGATTTGATCGTGTGTACGAGGCCTAATAGTTGTCCTGTGGACAGATTCTCCCACCTGAGCTGTGGATATCTGCAGCTCCTCCAGATTTATCATGGGCCTCTTGGCTGTTTCTCTGAATGCTCTCCTTGCCCGGCCTGTCAGTTTAGGTGGACAGCCATGTCTTGGTAGTTTTGCAGTTGTGCCATACTCCATCCATTATCTGAAAATTGAAAGAACAGTGCTCTGTGAGATGTTCAAAGCTTGGGATATGTTTTATAACCTAACCCTGTCTGGTATGTTCCTTGGCCTTCATGATGCTGTTTGCTCACTACGGTTCTCTTAACAAACAAAAACCTATGAGGGCTTCACAGAACAGCTGTATTTATACTGAGATTAAATTACACACAGGTGCACTATATTTACTAATTATATGAGTTCTGGAGTAAAGGGTGCTGAATACAAATGCAGGCCATACTTTTCAGATTTTTATTTGTAAAAAAGTTTGAAAACCATTTATCATTTTCCTCACAATTATGTGCCACTTTGTGTTTGGCCTATCACATAAGGGGTATGAGTACTTTTTCAAGGCACTGTGTGTGTATATATAACAAATTTTTTTTTTTACTTTTGTAACTTTGTGAAAATAGTTCATTGAGGCACATTTTTTTTTTTTTACACACCATATCATTTACAGTCAGAACTGCATTGCTTCGGTGCTCACATTGAGAAAGGTATTTGTAGTAATCCACCTTCCAGGATGTAAGATTTCATGTATTGTGCATTCCCGCTATGCGTCTGCCTTCCAGAGCACTGCTGTGCTGTTGTCACTTAATTATGAATGGAGTTAGGAAAATAGGTATCTGAGCTCCCTCTGAAGGAAGACAATGGCATTATCTATGGTGGTGGTGAGACTTTTACTGAAAGCAGCACAAAACTTGTCATCTTTGTATATTCTTGTAATGTATGGGAAACAATCACTGTTAACTCCATCTAAGCTGATCACAGTGATGTTTGTGAAAGTGATGGCCATAAAATGCTACCTCCTCAAAATTTCATTTGTGAAGTTAGGCCTGATTTCTTCTCTCAGTCTCATATATATATATATAGGTGACCATTACTAAACTGAAGTTATTTTAAGCCTTTTTAAAGAAAGTTTGGGGTCAATAAAAAAACTTACATTTTCGCCTCCCTGCTGCAGCATTACTGTGATGCTGCCGCTGTCCGTGCCAGTTCTTAGCCCAAGAACTGAGTGATAGTTACATAGTTAGTTAGTCAGGCTGAAAAAAGACACAAGTCCATCCAGTTCAACCATAAAAAAATAAAAAATAAACAAACAAAATAAAACACAATACATCCCATACACCCAACTCCATACCCACAGTTGATCCAGAGGAAGGCAAAAAACCCCAGCAGAGCGATGATCCAATTTTGCTACCGGAGGGGAAAAAATTCCTTCCTGATCCCCCGAGAGGCAATCGGATTTACCCCGGATCAACTTTACCTACAGAACTTAGTACTCAGTTATATTATGTATATTTAGGAAAGAATCCAGGCCCTTCTTAAAGCAATCTACTGAGCTGGCCAGAACCACCTCTGGAGGGAGTCTGTTCCACATTTTCACAGCTCTTACTGTGAAGAAACCTTTCCGTATTTGGAGGTGAAATCTCTTTTCCTCCAGACGTAAAGAGTGCCCCCTTGTCCTCAGCGTTGACCTTAAAGTGAATAACTCAACACCAAGTTCACTATATGGACCTCTTATATATTTGTACATGTTGATCATATCCCCCCTTATTCTCCTCTTCTCAAGAGTGAATAAATTCAGTTCCTCTAATCTTTCCTCATAGCTGAGCTCCTCCATGCCTCTTATCCGTTTAGTTGCCCTTCTCTGCACTTTCTCCAGTTCTCCGATATGCTTTTTGAGAACTGGTGCCCAAAACTGGACTGCATATTCCAGATGAGGTCTTACTAATTATTTGTACAGGGGCAAAATGATATCTCTCTCTCTGGAGTCCATACCTCTCTTAATACAAGAAAGGACTTTGCTCGCTTTGGAAACCGCAGCTTGGCATTGCATGCCATTATTGAGCTTATGATCAACTAAAACCCCCAGATCCTTCTCCACAAGATCCCCCCAGTTGAACTCCCCCTAGCATGTATGATGCATGCATATTCTTAGCCCCCAAGCGCCATCTTTTTGTTGCTTTATCTTTATGCCTGAAAACGCCTTAAGTGAACGGCGTATCTTTACTGCGACAGCCAGGCGTACGTTCGTGAATAGGCGTATCTCGCTGATTTACATATTCTAGGCGTAAATCGGCGTACACGCCCCTAGCGGCCAGCGTAAGTAGGCAGCTAAGTTATGCCGTTCGTATCTTAGCAACATTTAAGCGTATCTCACTTTGAGCATACGCTTAAAGATACGACGGGGCAGATTCTGAGTTATGACGGCGTATCTACTGATACGCCGTCATAACTCTTTATGAATCTGGCCCTAAGTTTTTATATTCTGAGGTGAGGACTACATTTTATTTTTAGTGATAAAACCGGTTGCTAAATAATATTAGACAATTTGATTGGGGTTGTTGCACATTACATTTTTTATTTATTTCCTTTTACACAAAATTCATACTGTAAATTTATAATTTTACTGTATATATCAAAAATCCATTTTCTCAAATTCAGACGGAAGCCATCATATAAAATAAAACCAGGTCACAGGCATATACAGTAAACAGGAAAAAAAAAAAGCTACGTTTTTAAAGGCATCAAATAAGCTCGCTCAGGTATATTATTCCAAATGTAATCCCTGTCATATAAAAGAGAACAACTTTCAGACACGATAAGCAGAATTTACTTTTGCGGCCTCTTATCTGCTGTCAGGCCGAGAATCCTCACTCTAATACCAAGTTATGTTTTAACCTCAGGACAACATATCCAGCCATAATTACATGGTGCTCCAGGAAAAGAGATTAAACTGCCTGCAGACCTTTTTGTGGTACTGAACAAGAATATTGTAATTGCTGAAGGAGCTGGGAGGGAAAAAGGACAAGTCTTTCTGGTGTAAGATAGCGACATTATAACATAGTCACATAATGCATACATTACCCACCGGAGTAATAAAGCGTCGTGTCAGAAAAAGGCTTTCTGGACAAAGAGTACCAGTGACAAGCGGCTGTCTAAACTGCAGTGTTTTAGGGTTAGATGTGCAAATCGGGAGCATTAATTATTTTATTTAAAATCACAAACCCGGGCAATCTGAATGAACAGCTGTGGCCAAAGTTTCGCCTCAGTTTTTATGATGCCAGTTTGCATATACTGCAGAATGTTATGAAGAGTGATCAGATCAATTACAAAGTGAACTTCATGCCGTAAAAAACATTTCCACTGTATTTGTGAAGAAGGTTTCAGGGCACCCAAGAAAGTCCAGCAAGCGCCAGGTCCGTCTCCTACAGTTGATTTGGTTGCCGGATGGGGGCACCACCAGTGCAGAGCTACCTCAGGAATGGCAGCAGGCAGGTGTGAGTGCATCTGCATGCACAGTGAGGAGACGATTTTAGAGGATGACCTGGTGTCAAGAAGGGCAGCAAAGAAGCCACTGACAGACTGATATTCTGCAAAAGGCACAGGGATTGGACTTCTGAGGACTGGGGTAAAGTCATTTGGGGCATCTGGAAAAAACCTTGTCCGGAGAAGAAAAGGTGAGTGCTACCATCAGTCCTGTGTCATGCCAACAGTAAAGCATCCTGACCACATTCATTATCATGTGTGAGGTTGCTTCTCAGCCAAGGGAGTGAGCTCACTCCAAATTTTGCCATAGAACACAGCCATGAGTAAAGAATGGTACAAAAACATCCTCCGAGAGCAACTTCTCCCAACCATCCAGAACAGTTTGGTGAGGAACAATGCCTTTTCCAGCATGATGGAGCACCTCACCATAAGGCTAATGTGATAAGTGTCTTGGGGAACAAAACAGCAAAATCTGGGTCCATGGCCAGGAAACTGACCAGAACTTAAAGTGGTTGTAAACCTACTCTGACAACTTGCACCTACAGGTAAGCCTAGATTAAGGCTTACCTGTAGGTGCAAGAAATATCTCCTTAACTTACACGGTTAAGGAGATATTTGCAGAAAACACTGCACCGATGCACTGAGCGTCAAACTGGTACGCTCAGTGAGGAGTAGGGGTGCAACAGATCTTCATTGATCCGTGATCCGAACGGGTTGCCTTGTTCGGATCGGCACACCATGCGATCTGCGGTTTGCAGCCATAGGAAATGCCTCGGCTTTGGCCTAGCTCCGGCAGCGGCCTAGGTGAGCTCCTCAGAGCGGCGGGCTGACAGGGGAGATGTGGATATTATAGTGGGGGTGGGGGACATGTGGACATTGCAGTGGGGACATGTGGACATTGCAGTGGGGAAGATGTGGATATTACAGTGGGGAAGATGTGGACATTACAGTAGGGAAGATGTGGACATTACAGTGGGGAAGATGTGGACATTACAGTGGGGAAGATGTGGACATTACAGTGGGGAAGATGTGGACATTACAGTGGGGAAGATGTGGACATTACAGTGGGGAAGATGTGGATATTACAGTGGGGGAGAGGTGGATATTACAGTGGGGGAGATGTGGATATTACAGTGGGGGAGATGTGGACATTACAGTGGGGGAGATGTGGACATTACAGTGGGGGAGATGTGGACATTACAGTGGGAGAGATGTGGACATTACAGTGCGGGAGATGTGGACATTACAGTGGGGGAGATGTGGACATTACAGTGGGGGAGATGTGGACATTACAGTGGGGGAGATGTGGACATTACAGTGGGAGAGATGTGGACATTACAGTGGGGAAGATGTGGACATTACAGTGGGGAAGATGTGGACATTACAGTGGGGGAGAGGTGGATATTACAGTGGGGGAGAGGTGGATATTACAGTAGGGGAAATGTGGATATTACAGTGGGGGAGATGTGGATATTACAGTGGGGGAGATGTGGACATTACAGTGGGGGAGATGTGGACATTACAGTGGGGGAGATGTGGACATTACAGTGGGGGAGATGTGGACATTACAGTGGGGGAGATGTGGACATTACAGTGGGGGAGATGTGAACATTACAGTGCGGGAGATGTGACATTACAGTGGGAGATGTGGACATTACAGTGGGGGAGATGTGGACATTACAGTGGGGGAGATGTGGACATTACAGTGGGGGAGATGTGGACATTACAGTGGGGGAGATGTGGACATTACAGTGGGGGAGATGTGGACATTACAGTGGGGGAGATGTGGACATTACAGTGGGGGAGATGTGGACATTACAGTGGGGGAGATGTGGACATTACAGTGGGGGAGATGACTTGGACTTTATAGTGGGGGAGATGTGGATATTGCAGTGGGGACTATATATGGTGGTGATCCGAAAAATGTCCAATCCATGGCTCTGATCCGAGGAACGATCCAAAACTTGAGTTTTTTTGATCCGTTGCACATCTAGTGAGGAGCAAAGGCTCATTGATGTACTCAAGGAGCAAAGCTTGGCCCATGTAGTCTTATAGAAGAGCTGCTGTCGCTCAAATTGCTGAAAAAGTTCATGTTTGTTTTATAGAAAGGTATCAAGATTCACAGTGCATCGCAGGTTGTTGCATATCCATGTTGACCCGTGTCCACAGCCAAAAGTGCCTAAAATGGACACATGAGCATCAGGAACTGGACCACAAAGCATTGGAAGGTGGCCTGGTTCAATTAATTCAAGAATCGTTTGAGGAACACAAAAAGTTTGAGGTGTTGACTTGGCCTTCAAATTCTCCAGGCCACAATCCATTTGAGCATTTGTGGGGTGTGCTGGGAAAAAAAAAGTCCAATCCATGGAGGCCTCACCTCACTACTTACAGGACTTAAAGAATCGACTACTGACAGCTTGGTGCCTGATACCACAGCATACCTTCAGAGGTCTACTAAAGATCATGCCTCAAATGCTTATGGTGGGTGGTCATAATGTTATGACTGATCGGTATGTTTTTTAAATACATCTCTTATATAATATAGTGTGTGTATGTATGTGTGTATATATATATATATATACCTACCTACCTGAGTTTGTCACCGGTTGAAATACATTTTTCAACTCTGATTTTTTTTATTTTTTTTTTGAGAAACTGCAGTATTGGACTGTGTTGTTTTTTTGGCACTACTGAATTTATAGTGGACTGGAGTTAATGACTGGTTTTATTGTTCTGTACACACGCAGTAACCGCATATCACCAATGTTTGTTATGCAGATGAGATTAGATTCAGTAATGGAGTCCTACATAGTTTTATAATGCTTGGGCCACGCATTCTTTGTTCTTCCTATTGTTTTGCAATGTGTGGCATAAATAAATGTGTCCACTAGATGGCAGACTTCAGCAATGTGCACCCTTTCTACATAGCTACACAGCCTTGTGTATGCAGTACACAGCAACTGTTGGAGGAATGTGCCTGTACTACAGGCCTGTCCTTAGAATAGTGATCTGCACGTTGCCTGATCTTCTCTGTGTTCTGAAATGAGAACATCTCCCTAGTGCAAAGTGACCATGCCTTCCTAAGGAAGACTTAATCATCGTATTTACCAGTGATTTTTGGTGTTTTAGTTATAAGGGTCCGTCCTATTCCTGCATCCATGTAAATCCTATTATTTCTACAGTGTTGCAGCCTTTGCTCTACATAGGGGTTCTGGTAGTGTTTAATAGAGTTTTTCTTACTTGTTTGTCCCAAAAAACAAACCTCCTGCCTTATATTTATTAATTACAGGTATTCATATAGCATTTCAATTCACGCAATGCATGACAAACTGTATATGTATATATTTTTTTTGTTTACAAACGATTTTATTGATGAAAAAGGTCAAGGTTCACAAAAAAAAAAAGGATATGTATATATGCACATACTAGGGCCAGTTTGTCATTGGAGTATAAGAGGAAACCCATGCCAGTGTTTCATTAGATTTGGTGACCCGTCAGAATGTGTAGCGGAAGTGAGGTTTCGTCGCCACCGCCGTTTGACTGGTTAGATGTTGAATTTTAAAAGCAGCGGCAAGCCTGCTCATGTCGCAGGTTTTCTGACAGAAGATCGCTGCTTTTAAAATTCAACATCTAACCAGTCATACGGACTTGTAAGTACTGTATTTCACTATATAAACTCACTTTACTGTTAAAAATAAGTGTAAAATGCAAAACTCTGGTGGGTGTAACAAGTTGTCTGCTTTTCCCCTTCTCAGCGTAGCCTTACTATTGAGGAGTGTGGGGTGTAGCAAGATGGAGGCAACAGAATGTCACTTCCGTTACACATTCTGATGGGTCGCCTATTCTGACGAAACACCAGCACAGGGAGGACATGTCCTGACCCCCCTAACTTTAGGATATTCTTAAAGTGGTTGTAAATCCTTACATATACCTAGTGAAGTGACTGGACTCAGGTGATGAAACAAGAGTTTAAACAAATCATCCTACATAAGTTGGACCTGTTTATCTGCAGTTCTCTCTTCTCAGCACCTGTTCAAAGTTCAGAATCTACACAAGATCTCTCAGCTCTGAAAAAAAGGGGGTGGAGAGCTGAAGTTACATCAGTGAGGAGCGCTGATTGGAGTGAAGGGACACACCTCCCTTCACACAGCTCACAGGAACAAAGCTGAGGCTGTCAATCTGCTGGAGGTCCCTCCCCTGTCACAATTTTGCTCTTTGTGTCAGGAAAATTCAATAGAAGTGACTCGAATGGAATGCCAGATGTGGCCATTTGCTTGCCGTTATCTGTCCCTTGGGGTACTGTTTCACCAACTGACACCAGTAATGGGGCACCATTCCCCCTACTGGGATGTGAGAAGATGGAAATGCTCGCATCACCTGTGCTTATACTGCCTGTACCTCCCAAGGCTGCCATCAAGGGGGTACAGGCAGTACACCTGTATGGGGCTCGACCACCCCCCTATAGGGGCCCAGGCTGGAAGAAAGAGAGCTTGCTGCAGCATGGGAGGATAATCGAGAAGGACCCATGAAGTTATGGAGAAAGAGGTAAGGAGTCAGCGACTTCCTAACGGTGTCCAGCGGTAGCAGCTTATCACCAATAATCAAAGCTGTAAGGGGCCCCAAAATTCCTGATAGTGGCCATGATTCCTCCTACTGACGCCGTCAATGGGGCACTATTTCTCCCATTAAAACCAATGATGGGACACTTGCCACAGCATTTTCTACTCCCAATGGCCACAGTCTGGGCCCCCTGAAGCCTGAAGGACAGTAAACCGTCCCCTTGCTTGGAAAGTTTGGAAACCCCTGCTATAGAGGGATATGCTTTTTTTTTTTTTCATATTTCATATGTGAGGTTTTCAACCACGTTAACACAAATAATTGAGGCTGGAGGTTTCCAGTAACAGCCATGTAACTATCATTTATAGACCTGAACATTGGCATACCTCAATGTTTTGAGATGGGAATGAGGGACACCTACCAGCAAACGTATGTAGGCATAGGACACGCCCCCGTGCCACACACCCTTAAAGGAGCATTAACCCCTAAAAAAGGTTAATTAAAGCCACCAGGGCTTTTTTTTTTTTTTTTACCACTACTATTCCTTTATATTGGCTTTTTAAAATGTACTAATGCAGCCATTTAGAATTTGGAAAAAAGGTTTAGCACTGAGAAAGTGCATGTTATCTAAAACTATATAGATCAGACCAAAATGAGGAGGACAAGAGGGACTTTGCTCCAAATTAGGGACAGTCCCTGGAAATCAGGGACAGTTTGGGGCTGTGCATTGGCAAAGGTATCCTCCTATTAGATTCGTAAGGGGTCCTATGCATTACGATGAAAAAACACCTTGCACTGTCCGGCCCTCAGCACCTTGTTTTACTTACCTAAGCCCTGAATTTCAGTGGGCAAGATCCCACGTCGCTCTCTCCATGGCTTCTCGGGTCTTCATTGGATAGATTGATAGCAACACAGCCATTGGCTCCCGCTGTTGTCAACCAAATCCAATGACGCAGGGGCGGGGCCAAATTATACGCCGACTGTTTAACATGTGAGTGCACGCGCAAGGTAACCCCCTCGGGAGAGAGCTTCCCAAAGGGGGTTATCTATTGTGGGGAGGAGCCGAGACAGCTGCCGTGGGACCCCAGAAGAGGACAATCGGGGCCACTCTGTGAAAAACAAACTGCACAGTGGAGGTAAGTATGACATGTTTGTTATTTAACCACTTAAGGACCACTTCACGCCGATATACGTCGGCAGAAGGGCACGGCTGGGCACAAGCACGTACCTGTACGTCGCCTTTAAGAGCCCAGCCGTGGTCCTGTTCTCCGTGACCGCGTCCGTGGACCCGATCGCCACCGGTGTCCCACAATCGGGTCACAGACCTGAAGAACGGGGAGAGGCAAGTGTAAACAAACCTTTTCCCCGTTCTTCCTAGTGTGGCTGCCACTGATCGTCTATTCCCTGTCATAGGGAACGACGATCAGTGACATCACACGCCAAGCTACGCCCCCACACAATAGTAATTACTCCCTAGGAAACACTTAACCCCTTCAGCACCCCCTTCAGGTTAACCCCTTCACTGCTATTTTCACATTGCATTTTTATAGCACTTTTCGCTGTAAAAATGACAATGGCCCCAAAATAGTGTCAAAAGTGTCCGATATGTCCCCCATAATGTCGCAGTCACGATAAAAATCGCTGATCTCCACCATAACTAGTAAAAAAAAAAAATATTAATAAAAGTGCCATAAAACTATCCCCTATTTTGTAGACGCTATAACTTTTGCACAAACCAATCAAACGCTTATTTTTTTTTTTTTTAACCAAAAACATGTAGAATACGTATTGGCCTAAACTAAGGAAAAAAACATTTTTCTATATATTTTTAGGGGATATTTAATATAGCAAAAAGTAAAAAATATTGCACTTTTTTTTTTTAATTGTCGCTCTATTTTTTCTATCAAATACCATCAAAAGAAAGCTCTATTTGTGGGGAAAAAAAGGACGTCAATTTAGTTTGGGAGCCTCGTCGCACAATCGCGCAATTGGCGGTTAAAGCAGTGCCAAATCGCAAAAAGGGGCCTACTCCTTAAGCTGCATATTGGTCCGGGGGTTAAGCGGTTAAATTTAGCCTTTTCGTAGCCCCCAAATTGCAGGCTTTGCTGGAATAAATCGACTGCTTTGTATTTTTGTGCCACAAAGGTAGGTTCCCCAATCCAATGGGTTATAACCACAGTGTGCTTGGTTCCGATAATGTGTGTGGCTTTCATGATGACATTTCGAGGACCCTGCTCCAATTTTTTATTTTCTGTAGAAAAGTTGCACAACTTGTCACATGCAAACCAATGGCTTCCCTTTTGGGAAGTAGCACTTCATGGCTCGCACCCCCACCGTACAAGGAACCCAGAGAGGAACCCTTCTTTCTTTCCATGGACTGAGCTGCAGTTTGTATTCTTGCAGCTAAAAGCCAAAGTCAGGAGTCATTGAGGGAAACAACGTTCATTAGATTGCTTGCAGATGCTGGGAGAGAAGGCAATTCTTCTACAAGAGTCAGGTTTTATGACTAGGAATCAAACATTTGTTGCTGTCTGTCTTGCCTCTCTTGAAGGCATGGGTTGTTAGTTTCCTCCGCCTGCCCCTCCTCCCTTCTCAGTAATACAACTTGGAGCAGATGTTTGTGCTCTTTGTCTGGGGACGTGATGTGTGCAAGCATGCTTTGAGTCACTCTTCTCACTTCTAACGGTCTATGCATGATTGAGACAAACGTTTTCTACACTCTGCTTATTTGTCAATGAGGATGTGACCATACGCATACCGCTTGTCGTGATTTTTGCTTTTTTGGGAGATTAGTTGCAGAAACTGGGGGGGGGGGGAAATATTAAAGTTCTACAATTAGAATATTTTTTGTGAATATTGTCTGTGCCCCTCCAGTGTCCTGGATACAGCCGTAACTGGCAAGGGGCAGACGGTCCAGGCCCTGGTTGTTAGGCCATGGTGTCCTAGATGACCTTCTCCCAGGATTGTGATCAGGGGGGGCTTCTGTTGGGGGTGTACTGTTTATGTAGAGGTTGTGGAATACCATCCAATACAAAGAGAACCATCCACCAATGAACGTTTGTAATTCTCTTTATATCCCCTTTTTTTTTTATTATACAGGATTTACTGTATAACACTTTATAACACGCTCCCCAAGTTTAGGAGGGCATTTTAAGGAAAAAACTTTTAGGAGGGAAGTTTAAGGATAAAAACATACATTTAAATGTCCATCAATGCAGCCTGATCAGTGTCCATCTGCGGCCCTGCCCAGTGTCCATCTGCGGCCCTGCCCAGTGTCCATCTGCGGCCCTGCCCAGTGTCCATCTTTGGCCCTGCCCAGTGTCCATCTGCGGCCCTGCCCAGTGTCCATCTGCGGCCCTGCCCAGTGTCCATCTGCGGCCCTGCCCAGTGTCCATCTGCGGCCTTGCCCAGTGTCCTTGCAGCCTTGACCAGTGTCCTTGCAGCCTTGCCCAGTGTCCCTGCACCTTGAAAGTTTACAATTTTTGCCATGGCGCAGAGATAGACAGAACCGGATGTCCTGTGTACTAGGCTCCTCTCGCAGTCCCGCCCCTCCTACGATGGACATAACACAGGTCCAATGGCGGGGATAGGGCGTGACTGTGAGCGGAATCAACAGACAACACAGAGCTCCCTTCCCTGAATGACGGAGCCAATCAGCTGGTCCTGGTAATCGATCATTGTCCAGGACCCACTGATCGGCTTGTGCTGTAACAAATCACAGCGCAGCTGGGGCGGCATGGGATGTGTAGCGTGCATAGAGCAGTGCACATGACCACAACTAACATGCACTTCACGCAAACAAGTGAGGGCAAAATAAGAGCTTTGGGAGCTCACGAAAAATGTTACAATTAGGCAGAAATGCACAGTAAGAAATGATTTCATGGGAAATGGATTACAGGGTAATAAGCTAGTGGATGTGTCTTTATTTTATTTTTTAAGGATATTGTGTCATATCACTTTAAGTTGGGGTGACCAGACATCCCTGGTTTCCAGGGACAGTCCCCGGATTGAGGACACTGTCCCCGGACCAAGTCTGTCCCCGGATTGAGGACACTGTCCCTGGACCAAGTTTGTACCCGGTTTTGTCCCCGGATTGAAGGACACTGTCCCCGGATTGAGGACACTGTCCCTGGACCAAGTCTGTACCCGGTTTTGTCCCCGGATTGAAGACACTGTCCCCGGACCAAGTCTGTCCCCGGATTGAGGATACTGTCCCTGGACCAAGTCTGTACCCGGTTTTGTCCCCGGATTGAAGACACTGTCCCCGGACCAAGTCTGTCCCCGGATTGAGGATACTGTCCCCGGACCAAGTCTGTACCCGGTTTTGTCCCCGGATTGAAGACACTGTCCCCGGACCAAGTCTGTCCCCGGATTGAGGACACTGTCCCTGGACCAAGTTTGTACCCGGTTTTGTCCCCGGATTGAAGACACTGTCCCCGGATTGAGGACACTGTCCCTGAACCAAGTCTGTACCCGGTTTTGTCCCCGGTTTGAAGACACTGTCCCCGGACCAAGTCTGTCCCCGGATTGAGGACACTGTCCCCGGACCAAGTCTGTACCCGGTTTTGTCTCCGGATTGAAGACACTGTCCCCGGACCAAGTCTGTCCCCGGATTGAGGACACTGTCCCCGGACCAAGTCTGTACCCGGTTTTGTTCCCGGAT
Source organism: Rana kukunoris (assembly GCA_029574335.1). Lineage (NCBI taxonomy): Eukaryota > Metazoa > Chordata > Amphibia > Anura > Ranidae > Rana > Rana kukunoris. Next base: position 592,131,084 of record CM056049.1, read on the forward strand.
TGAGGACACTGTCCCCTGGACCAAGTCTGTACCCGGTTTTGTCCCCGGATTGAGGACACTGTCCCCGTACCAAGTCTGTCCCCGGTTTTGTCTATAGATTGGATTTGAATAGGGGCTGGGACAATTGCTCAAAAAAAAAAATATATAAGCATTAATTTAGGTATTTAACCCTCTAAAAGTTATATATTTCACCTTACCAATCATAGATGTGATGGCTCCATTGGTTTTATTTTCCTTGTATTTCCAACTGGTGATCTGGCCAGTAACGCATCTCCTGTATTAAAGTGCCTTCATTTTGGATGAAGGCGCAGAGGGGGCTCCTTTGAACAGCAGCATTGTCAGTCTGGGGGATGGGTGTTGGATGTATTAACAGATTTAAGTACACTAACAAATTGAAGCCAAACTTCAGCTTACACTTTACAAGTAATTACAGCAAACGCCAAACATTTTGGGATAAAAGCTGGTTCACACAGGGGCGACCTGTCAGGCGACTCAACGGCCTGACAAGTCGCGGTCCACATTATTCAATGGAACCGCTCCGACTTAGAAAAAGGTTCCTGTGTGACTTTGGGGACTTCAATGCAAGTTGCCTCTCAAGTCGTCTTGAGATTGCCTTGCCGATTCACCCCCAAAGTCGTGCCGCCTGTGTGTGTGAACCAGCTCTAAAGGTTTTACATAAATAAAGGCTGATCGTTGTGAGCACCCATGACTGTGTTGAATGGTTTGTCTCATCCCTGTAACTGCTAAAGATTTGCAAAAGAGCTTGTTCTTTTGAAAAAGACTTACTGGCCAGATCACCAGCTAAAAATAAAAGAAAGTAAGCCTAATAGAAAAATGAATGCAGCAATCATATCTAAGAATTGGTAGGCTGCAATATAATGTTTTCTTTTGGGTTTAATAGCACTATAGACTTTAAATACATGATACCAGGACTATATGCTGCTTACATTCTGCTCAGGTGCGAATGCAGGCTAAGATGTCCATTGCGATTTCATTTTTGTAGAATATAAAACCAAAACTGCAGTTTTATGACTGTGCATTTCATGGTCAATAATCACTACAGAGTCATATCCTACACAGTGACAGATATTGGAATGTAGACTGTCAGGAAGTATACAAATAAGATACAATATGTGTAGCGTATTCTCGGTAACATGGGATCTATGTACTGCAGTACTCTCATTGTGCCAAGGTCTGTGTAATATTTTATCTCTACTCCCTGGTACAGTAAAATGAAAATGTATATGCTTTTCTATCTATATTTGTATAGAATAGCCTTTAAATATATTTATATAAATTATCATTTAAATATAAAGTTACTTTTCTCATGTACACTCATATTCGTAGTGTGACATGTGTATTAAATGCAGCAAGCATACCCAATGTTAATATTTAATGGGATCTCTGAATAATATATAAGATATTGAATATTTTTTCAAGATCACAATCATTCAGATTTATTCTGGTAGAAACAATTAGGCCTCATTATGAAGGATAGTCGTTCTGCACTGATTGTCTCTAACTCATACTTCAAGGAGATTCCTTACAGTTTAAAACTATACTAATAATTCCTAAAGGCTGCATTTACATAGAGTTTTAGCACAACAGCCTATGGACTTGAGCGGGGGCTGCCTGTCATGCGAAAAATGTGCCAAGGAAGCTAGAGTATCACATTATGGCACTGAGCGACTCAGTTTTTCGCACATTTTGTTGCAGGAAAACATGCGACAAGACCTGTGACTGGCTCTCCATTAAGAAATGATGGTACTGCAAGCATGTTACACTTTTCCTCTATGCTTAGGTGTGAAGGGGCCTAATAGTGGAAGCATCATTGGGGAAACCCTATCTGAAACTTTATATGGAAGCTCAGTTGAAAGTGTGCCATGGATGAGGGGATAAGTCCCCAATACATCCATGTCGGCACTGAAAACAGGGCTTCAAGATCTTAAGCCTACAATGGACAAAGGGCCGTAATTTGAAATCATGAAGCTCCACACAGCCTCCCTGACCGAGCAAGGTAGAGAGCAACAAGGTAGAGAGCAGTATGTAGTGGCAGGGCAGGTCAGTGAGCGGTATGCAGTGATATTGCACTGAGCAGTATGTAGTGGGCAGAGTGAAGTAGTAGGGCAGGGCAGAGCAGTGGGAAATTTGTAGTGACAGGGCAGTGAGCAGTGCGTAGCAGTAGAGTAGGGCAGTAAGTGGTATGTAGTGGCAGGGCAGGACAGTGAGCGGTATATAGTGGCAGGGCAGAACAATGGGCAGAGTGAAGTGATAGGGCAGGGCAGTGGGAAATTTGTAGCGCTAGGGTAGTGTGGATTTGCAGGGAATGGCAGTGAGCAGTATGTAGTGGCAGAGTGAAGTGGTAGGGCAAGGCATTGAAAAATTTGAAGTGTGGAGATGCAGAGGATGGCAGTGAGCAGTACGTAGCAGTAGAGCAGGGCAGTGAGCGGTATGTAGTGGCAGGGAAGGGCAGTGAGTGGTATGTAGTGGCAGAGGAGGACAGTGAGCGGTATGTAATGGTAGGGCAGGACAGTGAGGAGTATGTAGTGGTAGGGCAGGACAGTGAGGGGTATGTAGTGGTAGGGCAGGACAGTGAGGGGTATGTAGTGGTAGGGCAGGACAGTGAGGGGTATGTAGCGGTAGGGCAGGACAGTGAGGGGTATGTAGCGGTAGGGCAGGACAGTAAGGGGTATGTAGCGGTAGGGCAGGACAGTGAGGGGTATGTAGCGGTAGGGCGGGACAGTGAGGGGTATGTAGCGGTAGGGCGGGACAGTGAGTGGTACGTAGTGGTAGGGCAGGACAGTGAGTGGTACGTAGTGGTAGGGCAGGACAGTGAGTGGTACGTAGTGGTAGGGCAGGACAGTGAGTGGTATGTAGTGGTAGGGCAGGACAGTGAGTGGTATGTAGTGGTAGGGCAGGACAGTGAGTGGTACATAGTGGTAGGGCAGGACAGTGAGTGGTACATAGTGGTAGGGCAGGACAGTGAGTGGTACGTAGTGGCAGGACAGTGAGAAATTTGTGGAATTGCAGGGAATGGCAGTGAGCAGTGCGTAGCGGCAGGGGATGGCAGTGAGCAGTGCGTAGCGGCAGGGGATGGCAGTGAGCAGTGCGTAGCGGCAGGGGATGACAGTGAGCAGTACGTAGCGGCAGGGGATGGCAGTGAGCAATACGTAGCGGCAGGGGATGGCAGTGAGCAGTGACCAGTCCCAGGTTGTGATTCTATGGCCATTTGTTTTTGCAGTGAAGTAGGCAGGACAGGAGAATTCCAAGGTTCTCTGTACAGAACACTAATGAGAGGATATACAGGGGACCGAGGGAGCAAACTGCTCTTTGAGGGGAGAAGAGAGCCATGGAGAGAGTAGTCTCTGCTGGGCCTGGACCCCACTTCTAAACCGGTGGAGCCCAGTACGGAGGATTGCCTGTACCCGCCCCCATCCTTCCCTGCGTACATGCGCAATGTGCAGCTGATTCATGCTGAAATTTTGTTATTTAGTGTAATGCCCCGTACGCACGATCACTTTTTGTGATGAAAAAAATGTAATTTTTCTTCATGAAAATAAACGACATTTTTCAAACTTCATTTTCAAAAATGACGTTGCGTACACACCATCATTTTTGGAAAATGATCAACAAAATGACGGCACTCTAAAGGGGAAGTTCTATTTGCCTTGAGGCTGCTTTTAGCTGGTTACTTGTTAGTGAAAGACGATTCCTGCTTTTTTGTCTTTTACAGCGCGATGAATGTGCTTACTCCATTATGAATGGTAGTTTTACCTCCCGTCTCCTAACTTGCTTCTGACACAAAAAATGACATTTTGAAAAATGACATAAAAAATTCGAGCATGTTCGAATTTTTTTTTTGGTCATTTTTCAGAAGACATAAAATGACATTTTGGCCACACACCATCATTTTAAATGACATTTTAAAAAATGACATTTTTTTTCATCACAAAAAGTGATCGTGTGTATGGGGCATTAGACTTTTATTTTCAGAGCATTACATTTTTAACGCTGCTTTTAGGGCGTCGGGTGTTTTTTCTGCCTCTAAACATTCCATGTTGGCCTATGTATCCACATACACATAGGTGCATGGATACATAGAGGAGAGGAGATTTAAGGGCAGGGGAATTTTGAGGCAGAAGAAAAAAAAAAACCCTACTGCCAGCTGCGTTTTGTCAGAACAAACTTTTGACAAGTGTAAACGCATCTAAACGCACACTAACTCTAGGCGTGTTAAGCGCTTAAATGTTATTTTATTGGCCAGAATTATGGCCAATGAAATGAATTCACGCCCAAGCACTTGATGTACCTAAATGTGTTTACATGTGTCAACCGTTTTTCTGCAAAAAACACAGCTGAAAAGACAAAAGGGGTTTAGGAGAGGTTAGCTTACATTCCATGGGGCCTAAAGCAAAGTGAGTACCATGATAGCCTGGAAGCTGGCATTTCCAAAAGCAGCTCATTCGCATTGTGCTGCTTAAAGTGTTACTAAACCCACAACAGTAAAATCAGTCTGTATATGTGGAATCTAAGGGGTTAATACTCTGCATTGTGTAAAAAGTGCTGTTTGACCCTGTCTTCTCTAATCCTCCCCTTTTTTTCCTTAGGAGGGTGCATGTGAGCACAGGGCCAATTAGCACAGTCCAGACAGAGGGTCAGGGGATATGTAGCCTCATAGGACAGTCAGAGGAGAATGAAAACTCCTCCTACTAGCTTTACCCAGACACTGATAGAAGTCATAAGACTGCTATATACTGCTGATTAGAAAGGGTATTTAGCAGTTGATATTTACTATAATAATTGCATTTCCATGTTCTGTGTACTGTGGGAGAACAGATATAGTGACTGCAGATCTGGGTTTAGTAACTGTTCAGGACGATGATGATGTTTATATGAAATATATTGTATATTTTCAGAAAATAGCTATACTTTTTTCAGTGATCATGTACGTTTGTTGTTTGTAGGTGCAAGTACTGGCATTATGATGAAAACCTCCTGACATCTAGTGTGATCATTGTCTTCCATAATGAAGGCTGGTCTACGCTCATGAGGACTGTTCACAGTGTTATCAAGAGGACCCCTAGGAAATTCCTAGCTGAGATTGTCATGATAGATGACTACAGTAACAAAGGTGAGTTCTGAAGGACATAAAACGCACAGCTAAAGAAACATTACAGCAATACCTTGTAATAACCATGAACAACACTCTGCTTCAGTCTTGGGAAGACTAAAACCGCTGATAGGAAACAAAATTGTGACCACCTTACCAAAAGAATGGCCTGCTCTTAACATAAATTACTTTCTAAAAGCAATTATTTTCTAAAAATAATAGAAATCGTTATAAATAACCTCACCTTGTTTTATAGGGATGCTTAAAGTGGTTCTAAAGCCCAAACATTTTTTTTCCTTAACCACTTAAAACCCAGACCATTATGCAGGTAAAGGACCTGGCCCCTTTCGGCACTGCGTCGCTTTAACTGACAATTGCGCGGTCGTGTGACGCGGCTCCCAAACAAAATTGGCGTCCTTTTTTCCCACAAATAGAGCTTTATTTTGATGGTATTTGATCACCTCTGCGTTTTGTTTTTTTTTGTGCTATAAACAAAAATAGAGCCACAATTTTGAAAAAAAAAACAATATTTTTTACTTTTTGCTATAATAAATATCCCCCAAAAAATATATAAAAAAACACCTTTTTTTCCTCAGTTTAGGCTGATACGTATTCTTCTACATATTTTTGGTAAAAAAAATCAGCGTTTATTGATTGGTTTGCGCAAAAGTTATAGCCTACAAAATAGGGTACTGTTTTATGGCATTTTTTTTTTTTTCACTAGCTATGGCGGCGATCAGTAATTTTTATCGTGACTGCGACATTGTGGCGGACACTTCTGACATAATTTTGGGACCATTGTCATTTTTTACAACGATTAATGCTATAAAAACGCACTGATTACTGTAAAAATGACAGTGGCAGTGAAGGGGTTAACCACAAGGTGGTGCTGTAGGGGTTAAGTGCTCCTAGGGAGTGATTCTTACTGTAGGGGGGGTGTGGCTACACATGACACGTCAGTGATGACCGTTTCTGATCACGGGGAACGGTCATCGGCGACAGTGTCACTGGGCAGAATAGGGGAATGCCTTGTTTATAAAGGCATTCCCCTGTTCTGCCCTTGCCGACCGCAATCGCAGGCCTCCCGGGAACATCGAGTTCCCGGGACCCGCAGCCACACTCGCAAGAAAAAAAGAGACGTGCCTGTACACCAATCTGCCTGCCTGTGCCATGTTGTCGACATACAGAGTCGTGTGGCGGGCAGCAAGTGGTTAAGCTAGTGCATTGTTTGTCTTAATTTCTCACTTCCTGTTTCTCCTCAGTAAACTGGCCCCCGTCATCTGCCTGGGGGTTAGTCAGCCAGAACAGCTAACTGAGGAGGAACAGGAAGTGAGAAATTCAGACAAAGAAAAAAAACATTTAGATAGGAAATGGAAAGAAAAGGTTAGTGAACCAACAATGCACTAGCTTAAAGGAACCTATTCAGAAATGAAAAAAAACTAACCTTTAAAACTCCTTTAACATAAATTACTTTCTAAAATCAATTATTTTCTAAAAATAATAGAAATGGTTATAAATAACCTCACCTTGTTTTATAGGGATGCTTAAAGTGGTTCTAAAGCTCAAACATTTTTTTTCCTTAATGCTTTTCTGTCAGTCAAATCCTATGACAAAAAAAGCAGGGGGCGTGGCCAAGCCTGTGCTTGTGTCTATGGAAGCAGGCAGCACGGCTTGGGATCAAGCCCACACTTGCTCCCCCATTGGAAGTGGATTTCTATGGGGGGCACACAGAAAAGAGGAGAGGGCCAGCAGGGGATCCCAGAAGAGGACTGGGGCCTCTGTTTTCTTTATGATCACTTTAACTTCCAACTCTCCCTTTTGTTTGGAGAAACTGGTCTTCTTCTTAAAGTGGATGTAAACCCCCAAAAAAAAAAATTTTTTGATGTCACAATGTAGAGTATAAGATTTCCTATCATCTGTGCCCAGTCTTGCCACACAGAGTTAATCCAGATCTGAGTAATTCTCTTTTAATGTTCAGTGAAAATGAACAGCCTTCAAGATAAAAACCTGCCTAAATAAAAAGTCTGTTTTCTCTCTCCTTGCTTTGAGTGACAGGTTATTTACATATCTAGCTTGGACATGTTTATCATATGTTATGTTATGTTTATTATAACATGAGGTATAAAAAGTGAGAAATCCACCCCTCCCCCACATAACACATCCTGGTAATATACAATGAACTTTGGATCACCTCATGTTATGATAAACATGTCCAAGCTAGATTTGTAAATAACCTGTTACTGAAAGCAAAAACAGAGAAACGGACTTTATAATTTGGCAAGTTTTTATCTGGAATTCTGTTAATTTGCACTGAACTTTAAAAGAGGATTACTCAGCGCTGGATTAACTCTGTGTGACAAGACTGGGCACAGATGATAGGAAATCTTATACTCTACATTGTGACATCAACATTTTGGGGTTAACATCCACTTTAAGCCCTCGCTCCCTCTGTCCTCCTCGTCCATCCCTCTTGACAATCTGATGTGTAGATTTTTATAAATGCATGTTCAACTTAACTTGCAGAGGTGTTCAATTGTACTAAAAGTTCACCCAGCATCTAAATTGTCATTTGTCAATGTCTCCTGGTCTCCTTCTCCTCATTGGCTGACACAGTAACCGTAGGCATTGGCTTTCAATGCTGTCAATCAGTAAGCCAATGAGGAGAGGGCAGGGCCAAGCCGCACTCTGTGTGACTGAAAACATGGAGCGAGCCTGCTTGGGTGCCCCTATAGCAAGCTGCTTGCTTTGAGGGCACTAGTCAGGAGAGAGGGGCCTGGAGCACTGGTGACCTGAGAAGAGGAGGATCAAGGCTGCTCTGTGCAAAATTATTACACAGAACGGGTGTGTATAACACGTTTGTTTTTTTTCTTTTGTTTTTTTAACCACTTGCCGCCCGCCATATAGCAAAATGACGGCGGCAAAGTGGTTTCAATATCCTGACTGGACGTCATAGGACGTCTTCAGGATATTGAGCCGATGCGTGCCCCCGGGGGCGCACATCGCGGCGATCGTTGTTCCGGGGCATCGGTCTGACACCCCGCAACGCCGATCTAGTTAAAGAGTCTCTGATGGAGACTCTTTACCATGTGATCAGCGTGTCCAATCACGGCTGATCACGATGTAAACGGCAAAAGCTGGTAATCAAATTTTCCTCACTCGCGTCTGTTAGACGCGAGTAGAGGAGAGCCGATCGGCTGCTCCTCTGATGGGGGGGTTTGTGCTGATCTATTATCCGCTCAGCCCCCCCCCCTGAGGATGCCCACACTGGACCACCAGGGATGCCCACCACAGGTATGCCACCCTAGACCACCAGGGATGCCAATCAGAAATTAATAATGGATGCCAATCAGTGCCCACGATGGATGCTAATCAGTGCTTACAATGGGCATCACTGATTGGCATCCATTAGTACAACACATTACAGTAAATCAGTGCCCATCTGTGCCACCTATCAGGGCCCATCAATGCCCATCCGTTTCGCCTATCAGTGCCCATGCGTGCCGCCTATCAGTGCCCATGCGTGCCGCCTATCAGTGCCCATGCGTGCCGCCTATCAGTGCCCATGCGTGCCCCCTATCAGTGCCCATCCATGCCCCCTATCAGTGCCCATCCATGCCCCCTATCAGTGCCCATCCATGCCCCCTATCGGTGCCCATCCATGCCCCCTATCGGTGCCCATCCGTACTGCATATCAGTGCCCATCCGTACTGCATATCAGTGCCCCTCCGTACTGCATATCAGTGCCCATCAGTGCCGCATATTAGTGCCAATTATCAGTGCCCATCAATGCCACCTCATCGGTGCCCATCAGTGCTGCCTTTTCAGTGCCCGTCAGTGAAGGAGAAAACATACTTATTTACAATGTTTTGTAACTGAAACCAAAAAAAAAAATTTTCTAAATTTTGTCATTTTTTAATATTTTTTGCAGCAAAAAAAACTCCCAGAGGTGATCAAATACCATCAAAAGAAAGCTCTATTTGTGGGAACAAAATGATAAAAATTTAGTTTGGGTACAGTGTAGCATGACAGCGCAATTGTCATTCAAAGTACAACAGCGCTGAAAGCTGAAAATTGGTCTGGGCAGGAAGGTGTATAACTGTCCTGTATGGAAGTGTTAATAACCAAACCTTTAGTATCACTTTACCTTCAAATGATTTTTTTTGCACATAAATCCCCCATGATCCACATGATTTAGATAGAGTATTGGTCTGGGTCCTTTGCTTACATACTTTGATCCCTCTTTCACATTGGAGAAGTTGAGTGGATTGGGAATTCCACCCTTTATATGGTTATAGTTAATGATTCTGAGTTAAATAAATGACATGCATATCAGTTACATAGTAACTGTAATCACCCAGAGCCTTTACAATGGAAACAAGTAGTAGAGATAAAATCTAAACCGTGTTAGAGCTGAATGGTATGGCTTGAATGTAGTGTAATGTGTGTGCAGCCAGGCCTTTCCTTGTGTGACTGGATAGGTCTATGTGGTGTTGATACTAAGCAGTCTGCTGATTGGTCCCTTGCAATCCTGCGCAGCTCGGGAAAGTGGAACCATTCAGCCATTAGCTGTCTCAGTCAAACCACACTTAGCATATCTCTTGTGAAATGAATAGAGTTGTCTCTTGCTATTAAAGCATCCTCTGAGGATTATGTAAATTACCATAGCTTCTGCAAATAAACTATCAGATGCATAATTTCATCAGCTCTCAATGCAAATGGCGTTACTCAGTGCAACACAATCAGTTGTTTATCCTGTCAGACTGGCTGCAAACAAGGATATTGTGCTTCATGATGCAAAAAGACAGACGTGTGATGTAATGACGTTCATTCTTGTGTGTGTTTTTATTTTATTTTTTCAGATCATTTAAAGGGAAGGTTGGAGGAATATATCAAACAATGGAATGGCCTGGTTAAGGTCTTTAGAAATGAACGTAGGGAAGGTCTGATTCAAGCTAGAAGCATTGGCGCCCACAAAGCTAAACTAGGACAGGTAAGAGGGAATGCTTTACCATGCTCACCATAATCTGAGGATGTGGGAACTACATGTTGTATGTTAAACATTCCAGTTATACTAGGTCAGACATGAGTCCACATCAATGCCTCCTACACACGATCCGATTATCGCATGATAGAAATCACTTTCGGATTGATCGTTCGATAATCTGATCGTACGCAGCTTTCAACAGCCGATCACGACAGTCCGTCCAACAAAATCCGAAGGGACAGACACAAAAACTTTGCTCTGACGACAGCCCATCATACGACAATTGTTTAATCAGTACAGTATGTGTCTGCTAAAAATAAATAGACGAACACCACGCATGATCAGAAACACGAAAATAAGCCAGAAGGACACAGGGGTCACACGTATTTGACATTGTTTCAGATACGTAGCTACGCAGACCAGAAGGTTTTTCCAGAACCCTGCGACAAAAAAACGTACTTTTCGTATAGCACTGTTGTGTTCGATATTAGTTTTATGCAACAAAATGCGAACGATACGTCGTACGGTAATCTGATCGTGTGGGCGAGGTATTATTCTCTAGTTTTGGTTTTACAAGTGCTACACAGAAACCAAATCATGGCAGTAGACGGCATATCTCTTCAAATAATGATATCCCAATACTTCTGTACTACTTCCACATACAATGAAGCAAAACAAGAATCAGCATGGAATGTAAATGAAAAATAAGTGCAAACCATAAATGAATTGTAAAATAAAGTTCTTAAATCATAAATAATTATGGCAAGATTTCTTTCCTTATGGTAGAGTGAAAGGCCTTCTGTTTTGTGTGTGTGTTTTTTTTTTTTCAAAGTTTTTATTGAATGGATATGACATTACAAGCTACAGCATTAAGGAAGATATACAATTTTCATGCAATGTTTGTCATAAATAAAAGCCATGTAGCCTGTGCATAGTGTGCCTAGGTGGGTTGTATGTCTATGACACTGCTAATAACACAATATACAACATAAATGAAAAGAGTGAAAATAAAACTCTCTTGTTATGGAGGGATCTTGAGATTCAGGGGGTGGGAAAGCAGAAAAAGGAGAGAGGGGAGTAGGGAAAGGAGGGGGGGGGGGGATTACACCACTTTGTTATTGGAGGACACTGTAACGATGATTCACGTTAAGGTATGAGCTGGTTACTCTGGAGGAGGGTTACATTGTTTGGATACTAATGGATGTAGGCGGAGGATGGGAACGTTGTATTGGTTGAAGGAATTCGAGTTTGTCACTTTATGACACAATTGGCGGATATATCCTCTTGCCCTAAAGTCGTGCAGGGAGTCCCATAATATGAAAAAGAAGTTTTGGAATTGTTGTGTTCTCTTGGGATAGTGTGCCTTCTATTGTTAAAGCCCAAGGCTGGCCATACACGGTTAACAGGCATGCTGAATGTACCGGTACAACCAGCCTGCCGAATTCTTATACGACTCTTTATTTAGCCCCCTTAGGCCAGGCCTATTTGAACCCCTTGACATTTTCCACATTCTTCTTTGCAAAATAGCTCAAGTTCTGTCAGATTGGATGGAGAGTGTCTGTGAACAGAAATTTTCAAGTCTTGCCACAGATTCTCAATTGGTCTGGACTATGACTGGGCTGTAGCTGTAGCTCTGGCTGTATATTTAGGGTCTTTGTCCTGCTGGAAGGTGAACTTCCTCCCCAGTTTCAGGTCTTTTGCAGACTCCAAAGCCCTGTACACACGGGCCAGAATCTCGTCAGGAAAAAAAAAAGTTTTTCCTGACGAGATTCTTGGCAAGAATCTCTTGCCACCCGAGTGTACACACGATCCTTTCAAAAGAACCGTGGTTCTTTTGAAAGGCAAGAATGCAATGACGTCATCACGTACGACGAGCATGCGCTCGTCACATTCGATGCCGCCATCTTGCTGCACCCTACCTATGCCTAGGAAGCTACCGCGCATGCATCAAAGTCATTTCGAGCATGTGTGGGTTTCTACGGCAACAGGTAAGTATACACACGCTCGGGTTTCTCAGCAGGAAAACACTGCCGAGATTCACAACGAGAAAATAGAGAGCAGATTCTCTATTTTTCTCATCAAGATTCTGGGCAGTTTTCTTGAAAGCTCTGCCAGCAGTTTTCTTGCTGGTTCTTGCTGAGAAAACCGAGCGCGTGTACGAGGCTTAACAGGTTTTCTTCTAAGATTGCCCTGTATTTGGCTCCATCCATCTTCCCATCAACTCTGACCTACTTCCCTGTCCCTGTTGAAGAAAAGCATCCCCACAACATGAAGCTGCCACCACATCAGGGTGATGTGCCGTGTTCGTTTTCTGCCACACATAGCATTTTGCTTTTAGGCCAAAAAGTTTAATTTTGGTCTCATCTGACCAGAGCACCTTCTTCCACATGTTTTCTGTGTCCCCACATGGCTTCTCGCAAACTGCAAACGGGACTTTTTATGGATTTCCTTCAACAATGGCTTTCTTCTTGCCACTCTTCCATAAAGGCCAGATTTGTGGAGTGCACGACTAATAGTTGCCTGTGAATATATTCTCCCATCCAGGGTTACCATGGGCCTGTTGGCTGCTTCTCTGAATTATGATCTCCTCGTCCGACCTCTCAGTTTAGGTGGACGGCCATGTCTTGGTAGGTTTGCAGTTGTGCCATACTCTTTCCATTTTTGGATGATGGATTGAACAGTGCTCCGTGAGATGGAAAAGACCTGGGATATTTTTTTACAACCTAAACATCTCCACAACTTTATCCCTGACCTGTCTGGTGTGTTCCTTTGCCTTTATGATGCTGTTTGTTCACTAAGGTTCTCTAACAAAACTCAGTGGGCTTCACAGAACAGCTGAGTTGCAATTACACATGTGGAATTATTTACTAATTAAGTGACTTCTAAAGGCAATTGGTTCCACAAGATTTTAGTAAGGGGGTTCAATACAAATGCATGCCACACTTTTCAGATATTTATTTGTAAACAAAAAATTAGAAAACCATTTATCATTTTCCGTCCACTTGACAATTATGTGCTACTTTGTGTCAGGTGTAGCACATAAAATCCCAATAAAAGCTGTAACATCACAAAATGTGGAAAATTTCAAGGGGCATGAATATTCTTTTAAGGCACTGTTGGCATACAAGGAATTATGCTAACAATTCAATCATGTATTGCGCATTCATTTATTTAAAGACACTTGAATCTTGTTTTAACCTTTCTAGCAAAATGTTTGGACTAATAATAATTTATTTGAACCTCCTTTTTTTGATATGTTTCATGATTGTAAATTGTTTCACTTCATTGTATGTGGCAATGATCTTGAACTATCGTGATATCACGGTCGTAGGGAAGCTACATTATAATTTATTTCTGTTTCCTATTATATCAGAGTTATGTACAGTCTGATTTCATCATTTACAATTCTAATGATACATCTAACCCTGGTTGAAAACTTGGGCTGATATTTAAAAATTTGGAGCAAAGAGCAAAGTCCTTGCTTTATATAAAAGAAGAAATCGTATTTGTAGGTTCATGATCATCAGTTCTAGTATATCTGCTGTGAATTTTCAGGATCAATTTCTCCATAGTGTCTGATGCTACAGAAGTTATTGAGGGCTGAGCAATCCGATTATTAAATGTAAATTTTTTCAAGCCTATGCTTCTTTTCAATCTTATTTTATTGGAAGGTATGGTAAGATAATACAGATTAACGTTGTTGCAGTGTAAAACAATGATGCCAATTACACATAATGCAGCCAAGGTAACACAGACAAATTTTCATTCAGACTGAAACTCCGCGCTTACGTCTTCTTAAGAAGTGAAAGTGAAAAACAAATTATTAAAGTAATATTCCTCCAAGCCTATATCTCTTAATGAACAGCGTAAAAATACTTTTTATCTTTCCTGTTTTCCACACCACTAGACACCACTCTGTTCATTAGCAATCATCCTCCAGGGTCCGCAATGCCCAGTATATAGTTTAAAGCACAGGTGTCAAACACAAGGCCCGTGGGCCAAATCCATCCCTCCAGGCCATTTCGTGTGGCCCTCGCACCTCTCCTGCAGCTGCTCAAGTTGCTTACTTTCAAGCAATGCATCCAGCCTCTTCCCAGCAGCAGCATAAGATAAGGGGTGCACTGTGATGTAAGGAAGAGTGGGAGACTCAACTTCTGATGGTGGGGTGGCTCTTGACATCTAATATATGGGGAGGGGATGCGCTGGACATCTAATCTTACAGATACAACCGGCCCTTTTGAGGACAATCGTAATGTTGTTGCGGCCCACAATGAAATTTGAGTTTGACACCCCTGGTCTAAAGGGTCCCCCCACAGTTCACAGTAGTTCCTCTCTCTGACCTCCCCCTACTTCAGAATACAGAAATATTAAGTACGTCAGGCGGAGGAACCAGTGAAAGTTGTAGAGGAACCAAAAGGTTAACACTTATGGCACGTGTCAGTTTCCCTGTGGACTGTGGAGGAAATTTTCAAAAAAAGTCTCTTCACAGCGAAGTGACCAGGAAAGGTAAGTATTTAAAGATGTTTAGATTATATAGATATCCTTTGCCTGGGTACAGTTAAAGCATTTGCCCTTTAAGGGCCAAGTTTACTTTTGTTAAAAAAAAAAAAAATGATATATAGCCCCCTGTCCTCATCAAATAATAAGTATAATTACAGCTGGTCTGCTGTCAGAAGCAGCCAGGTTGCATAGCATATTGTCTTTTTTTGGAAGTACGCACAGAGCTTGGGGTTGAAGTGGCATTTCTGCAATGGCTGGGACTGGCGCATGTATAGATGCAGTAAAAACCTGCAGAGACATGACCACCACCCATCCCCGCCTGCAGAAATGTGAAGTCCTAATTGTCTGCAGCTCACATCTGTAGTTGTATATTTGTAGTAACCCTCTGAGCATTGTTCATTTTGTTAATATACGATTAAAACTAAAACAATTCAGATGACTAAAATACGACTAAAACTGCATTTTAGTCAAAAGACTATGGCTAAAACGATGTCGAAATTTGACATCAAAATAAGCACTAATTCATGGCTAAATATGTGTCTGAAGTGCATGCTCAAACCTTTAAAATATTACTAAAGTCATATTATTTTTATTATTATTAAAATAACAAATGTTATACTTGCCTGCTCTGTGCAGTGATATTGCACAGAGTGGCCCGATCCTTCTCTTCTGGGGTCCCCGGTAGCAATCTTGGCTCCTCCTCTTCTTTTTTTTTTCTTCTTTTTTTACGACAACCATAGAGAGCCGCTTGCTATGGGAAGAAACATTGTGCGCACGCTCCCGACCTGTGTGTCTATGGAGCCGCGCTCCATAGACTTACACAGCAGGACTTAGGCCTGCCCCCCACTTCCTCTTCTCTACATTTGATTGACAGCAGCAAGAGCCAATGGCTCCTGCTGCTTCTAGAACACTGTGTGAAGAGGAAGAAAAGGGGAGAATAGATGCAGCCATGCACAGCGCTGATCTCTTTTCTCTCTCTTACTCTTCACACAGGGAAAAATTGAAAACTTATTTACCTTAATGCAAACAATGCATTAAGGTAAAAAAAACTTTTTAGGTTTAGTAACACTTTAATACCATAAATAATATGTTATTCGATTTTTACTCCAAGAGTGTATATATAAGGAGTTTGGAAATTCTAGAGAAATGCTCAAATGATGCATTACAATTTAACAAAACCCATTAGAGCAGTGGTTCTCAACCAACCTGTCTAGTGCTGTGACCCCCTTGATAACATTTCCTAAGTTGTGGGGACCCCTAACAGTAAAATTATTTTCATAGCGTGGGTTGTCGGCATCCAGAGCGAGACAAGTAATTTGTGCCCCTAACCCACGGACATTTAGCCGTCCCTGAGTCCCTTCCACTCGTACAATATTAAAAACCCCTTATGGTACATTTTAGAATGTACCACTCTTTCTTTGTTCTCCTTTCTTTCCATTTTACCTCTCTCTATGCAATTTTTTTTTACACCCTCTAGACATCTTTCATGTTCTTTCTCTCCCATTTTCTTTGCCCCCCCACTCCCCCCCCTTATCCTCTCTCTTTTATGTACTCTCTATTTTTTATTCCTTCTCTTACTCCTGGGTTTGGGAGGTGGGATGAGTGGCAGTGCTGGTGGGGGGTGGGACCTTTTCAGGATCAGTGGGAATGCTGGGAGCGTTCTGAACAGCCAACTTAGGTGCACTTGATCAATGTCATCTGCTGATCTGAGAACTGTAGTGGGCAACTATAATCACAGGTAGTGTTACTCACTGTGTATCTCCGACTTTGTGGTGTCTCGTAGCAGTGACACCAATGCCAAAATCAGGAGATGGGGTCTCCTCCAGCCCCTCCCATTTCACATTCCTTACCAGTCAGCTGACCTCTAGTCTCTGCACCTTACCTATGCCGTGAATAGGGTGACCACATTTCCAAACTACCATTCAGGGACACCCTCCTTTCCCAAAAATCAGCTTGTGCTGTAACGAATCACAGCACAGTGATTGGACACAAAAGGCAGGATTTATTATTTCTCCAATCACAATCAGGGGGCTGGATTGTGCTCCTCCAGGCATTACCGGTCAGGCCCGGTACTGTCGGAGAGTAAAGTGGTGATGTGGCAGCCTTTTTTGGGGGTATCAGATTGGCCACGGGGGGTTGCCGTGTCAGTTTTATTCAGGGACACTGTATTGTCCTGGAATGAATGTGCCCAGGACAGACCTACAAAATGCAGGACTGTCCCAGGCAATCCGGGACACGTGGTCACCCTAGCCGTGAACTGAATGAGCGGCTGCAAAGAGGCTGAGCGGGTGGCCACAGGCTCCAGGGACAGCCCGGCCGGGTGGCCACAGGCTCCAGGGACAGCCCGGCCGGGTGGCCACAGGCTCCAGGGACAGCCCGGCCGGGTGGCCACAGGCTCCAGGGACAGCCCGGCCGGGTGGCCACAGTCTCCAGGGACAGCCCGGCCGGGTGGCCACAGGCTCCAGGGACAGACTATGACTAAAATAAATTTGACGTCAAAATTAACAGCTCTAAGCACATATACATACACATGCGATGATATTTTAATGTGGATAATTATAGAGGTTTTTTTTCCCAATTATGTTTCGTTCTGTTTGGCCAGTCACCCAGTATTAGACCCTGTATGGCTTTTACATGTGGTCAGATATTCAGGGAAGAGTCCATAAAGAAAATATACTCTTTATTACTTCTCTTGGAGATCATGTTAAATGTCTTTTAAGGGGACACAGCCATCTAATCACTTTCTCCTATAGGGACCCGCCCAGCTTCATGGCTCTATGGTTAATTGCAAATGATGCTAGACATCACTGAGTTTACTGAATAAGTGAAAAACAGAGCTGATAATAGCAGCTTTCCAATCATTAGAACTTGGCCTTTACATGTACTAAACACTCCCCATGCTACACTGTTAAGTTACATTGTTCCAAGCTATATGTGAGTACTATAGAACACCTCCATCTCTGTTATGGAAGGGCGGGGAATGTGTTGTGTAGTGCTGCCCTAGGACGACAACCCTACTTCTCCATAGATACTGTAATGTAAGTGAGAATTGGCTCCCTATGACAGGAAATATGTTGGTGGCAGGATCACCAGGTGAAAGTAAAGGAAGAAGCCTAAAAATGAAAACTAAAGCAACAACCACATCCAGTGACTGATAGGCTACATAATCTTTTTTTCCTAGGGTTTTATACACTTAAAGTATAACTATTTTATACACTTAAAGTTTAACTAAAGGTATGACTAGTTCTGGTGACCTGGGGGTCCCCAAGGAATTCCCCTAAAGTAATTTTTGATTTTTTTTTTGCTTTAAAAATAACACACATGTTATACTTACCTATTCTGTTGCAGTGAATTTGCACAGAGCAACCCAGATCCTCCTCTTCTTGGGTCTCCTTTTGAGCTCCTGTCCCCTCCCTCCTGTTGAGTGCCCCATAGTAAGCAGCTTGCTATGGGGGCACCCGAGCCGAGTCACGGCTCCCCGTGTCTATTCAGACAGGGAGCCTTGATGTGACCACGCCCCTTTCCCTCCTGATTGGCTGACTGATTTTGATTGACAGCAACGGGAGCTAATGGCGCCCACGCTGCTGTCTCAACCAATGAGGAGGGGTGTCCCGGGCAGACGAGACACTTGTGCAAAATGGATGGATAGAGATGGCACTTAGGTAATTATTAGGGGGGCTGCTGCACACAGAAGGCTTTTTTTTATCTTAATGCATTGTCCTAATGCATTAAAGGGGTTGTAAAGGTAAATATTTTTTAAAGGTAAATGTTTTTTCACCTTAATGCATCCTATGCATTAGGGGAAAAAACATCCGACAGTACTGACACATTTTACTTTCATGACCCCTCGTAAGTCCCGCGCTCATCCCCGTCATCCTCTTCGGTTCCCAGTCTGGCCGTTGATTGGCTACACTGGATGGATTGAAAGCAGCGCAGCCATTGACTGGAGCTGCTGTCAATCAAATCCAATGATGCGGCAGGGCCGAGTGATACAGTTGGCGGCTATGGCTGCCGCTGTATCACGGGAGAGCGCCCACAAGAGCTTTCCACCATGCTTGCTCACTCGCTCGCATGAAGGTGGAAAGCTCTTGCGGGGGGGGGGGGGGGAGCCATGATAGCCGCCGAGGGACCCCAGAATAAGTGGATCATGTTCCTTTAAGATGAAAACCTTCTGCCTTTACAACCCCTTTAATTTGCAGGGATTTCATCTCACTTCCTGTTTGGCTATGGGACAGGAAGTGAAGAGAAATCTTTGCAATGGGACACAGGTGGTGAAAAACAATCTGCCAGGAGTTATAACCCTCTTACTGTTTCCATAATGAAATATATATATATTTTAGTTCCACATTAATTTGAACATCATAATTGCTCTTTGCTTTCACCCTGATTGATCTAGATAGCCCTCTGTTTATTTCACAGGGGTACTGATTTCCAGTAAGTATTTTAATGGTTATGAATCCGTGAATAATGCTGTGTTCACCCTTGTAATGTTTTTCAGGTTTTAATTTATCTAGATGCACATTGTGAAGTGGGAATTAATTGGTATGCCTCATTAATAGCCCCCATAGCCCATGACAGGTAAAGTGTAAATGTTTGTAAGATATAATTGTGTTGGCTTGCAGTAAACAGGGTGCATCAGTGGCAGGTTTAGGCCACAAAGAGATGTAATGGAGTGCATTAGCTGTAATTAAATGTAATGAGATGCTGAGAGGCAGAAATGAAGATTCTATGACTGACACACATGAGGCCAACACTGGTTACTTCATTTAAAAAAAATGGCTTTAGGACGGTCTTTATTTGTGTCGGTGCCGTATGTACACCTTTTGCAGCAGCTGAAATTACCTGGCAGATTTTCCATTTTAGAATTTCTTCCAAGTCAAGGAATCATGGCAGTGTAGTGGCAGCAAATTACACAGCTAGACTGACAGATCTGAGCAAAAGCCTTTTCTGCAGAGTTCTATTCTGTCTTGTAATGTGCACAGGCCAGTAATCAGACCATTACCATGGGTCAGGAGCTTTACATTATCATTGCTGTACATCATTTACTTCCTACTGGAAGGTTTCATTACTTATTACTGATTATAGCACCAACATTTTCTGTGGCTCTGTACAAAGTGCAGGTGATATCATCTGCTGGTGTGTGGTGGCAGTAATGTCACAGTCCTTGGGGCTGCTTAAAAAGGCCAATGGTAGATCACCATTGTAGTGATATGTTGGTTGGGAGGGAATTAGGAACTTTTTGCTTGTGCTGTAAGCTCCAAAGTATTATACAGCACTTCATACAGTACATGGAAGCATTTCTTCCCATTACACATACAATACATTTTGACTTTCTGAGACAGAAGATTTTTACTTTGCTCTTTCCAGGCCTTAAATATACACGGCTCTACCAGACAAAAGAGCCAGGATGCTGAGCTGACTTTTCTCTGCCTCACTTAAGGTGATTGTAAACCCTTTACACATACCCAGTGAAGTGACTGGCCTCAGGTGATACACAGAGATGAAACAAATCCTCCTACATAAGTTGTACCTGTTTATTTACAGTCATGTGTGCTGTTTATCCATGTAAAACACAGAGATTCCCTTGCTGTTACACACTATACAAGAGCTCTGAGACCTGATTGGAGGGAAGGGACACACCCCCCTTCACACAGCACACAGGAACAGAGCTGAGGCGGTCAATCAGCTGGAGGTCCTTCCTCTGTCACCTATTTTGACTTTGTGTCAGGAAAAGTTGTCATAAGTGACTCATGTTGATAGCAGAGGAACTAGACAGCAGAAAGAAATGATAGGGAAAAGGGAGTAGCCGCTCCAGGTGGGAACCCAGGTGAATATCCTCTGTTGCAGACAACTCAGGCAATGCACTTGGCAAAGAAGGAACAAAAATTGTTACTGGACAGCCGCACTCTGAACAAGTTGTAGTCTTTATTAAAATACGGACAGCACTACAAGTCGCAGCAACATAAAATAAAACCAGACTGCGTTTCGCGTTTCGCACTGAAACTAGTGCTTAGTCGTAGCTTAGAAAGAAATGATACTTAGGCCGGGTTTACATATGTGTGGCTGCAGTTTGCAATCTGGAGTGCAGTTTTTCTCTTCACCGGTTCAGGTGCAATTCAGGGACAATTTTTTTTGCCTGAATTCGCACCTGAGCTGAACCCAAATACGCACAGGAACCTTTTTGAAACCACACTGTGGCTTCCCCAGATATGTGTGAACTGGCTTCACTGAGAGCCAGTCACATTCACAAGTCATGCAAATTGGATGCGGTTTCACCCGCATCCAATTCGCACATATGTGAACCCTGCCTTGGTGAGAGGCAAGTACATACTATAGAAATGTGTTCTTTGTTCAGATTTCATGTCTGAGGTTTACAAACACTTTAAGCAAGACATTCTGGTCATGTCCATTGAAAGCATGTGTAATGGGTTTTATATGTCGTGCAATTTATCCCATGGGAAGTGCACTGAAAACACAGCAAGGAGGATCTTATTAGATGATAGATTTATAGATAGATGAACATGCAGCCATTATAAGCAACAAACTAGAACTTTCTATGAGTTTTATGTGTAGGTGCCTTAAAGGGTCACTAAAGGAAAACCATTTTTTTTTTTGCTGAAATGACTGTTTACAGGGTATAGAGACATAAAAGTTAACTGATTCCTTTTAAAAATGATTTAAAATAGATAAAAATCAATCATATAATGTGCCTCTAGTTTCACTTTCGTTTTTTTAAACTGGTTTCATGTTTCTGTGAAGTACAGAAGACACACAGAACAAAAACAAACAAATACATGGCAGTGTTTTGTTTTTAAAATGAATCTGATTGGTTCTGAGGAGTTTTAGACACACAGCTTAGACCACAGTGAAAAGCTGCCATGAGATTTTTCATAAGGAGCCAGACAAGCAGGAAGTGTGGAGATCAGAGCAGAATTACAGCAACTTCAAAGCAAAAACGAACAATGAGAACATGAAAACAGCACTGCGTTAAGGTAAAGGAAGCCATTTAGCTAAAAAAAAAATTTCCTTTAGTGACCCTTTAAAGTTGCTGTAAACCCACAAACTAATAAAAAAAAACTGCAAGACGAGCTAGTATGCATAGAATACTAGCTCATTATGAATTACTTACCTTGGATCAAAGCCCCCACAGTGGTCCTCTTGCATCGCTCCAGCCGGCGACTTTGCCCCTGGAGTTGCCTCCGGGTAACGCGAGCTCCGGCGCTGCGATTGGCCGCTCCCGCGTGGGAGCCGCCGGACGTCCTGTACGTGTTGCTTCAGTGCGCATGTGCCAATGACGTTGGCACATGCAGATACAGGGGATAGCTCCTAAATCGTGCAGGTTTAGGGGATATCCGGGGCCTCACTATAGGCTTTGTAAAGGGTTTACAACCACTTTAAGCACAGAAATAGACGCAGATCCAAGGTGCTGCTGGGTGGCTGTCTGACACAAATAAAGACTTGCTAACATTAACATTCACAAGGCACCAGCCTGAACATAAAATTGATACATAGCTGTAGAATATATTAAAATCAACACTTTAATAAGCAAAACAAGAATAGTCTATAAACTGGAACCGGTACACTTCCATTATAGCTGTGAATTTTATTCTAGTTTTTCAGGCGAGATTTGATTACCATTACAATGTTTGCTGCAGGTTTCTCAGAAATGTTTTATTCACATGGATGTGAGCCGATTTCCCTTTGGCTTCATTTTTTTGGTACTTTTTCATTACTGTTGAATAAGCATGCATAGCTGAAATTGGTGTGGAAGTCTATTTCCTCACACAGTTATGACAACTGACTTAAATGAAAGACCTTCCACATAAATGCTTTCTCTGCACTCTTGTTACACGCCACATCACTTCTGCTGCAACATAGGCTTGTTTCTTAAAGGGACACCTAAAACACAAGTTGCTTATTGTAAAATCATTGTTAATATGATGAGCATGGGCACCCAATGTTCATCAAACTGTAAAATAGTGCTGCAGTATGCACAGAGGCTGCAGTGGTAGACAAAGAAACCACAATTTCTGTGATTTAGACCCCTACCACAAACCACTTGTGAACCATGTAGTATACCCTAGCACATGTACGGCAAAATATATATATACATACATACATATACAGTAGACTGCTCCTCCACACACTGGATTTGCTGTCACTGTAAACCAGAGGTCCTTGACTTTTGCCAGCTCATAAACTATCCAAATGTAGCAAAGCAGGGTAAAGTTTAATGATGTTGTACAAAGTGATTCAAGAATTTTAAATCCTCTCTTAAAGTAGACCTGAACTCAATTTTTTTTTATTGGGAATGGAACATCTATATATATATTAATTATTCCTAAGCAGTGCCCTGAAAAATTTCTCTAGAATTACTCCTAAAAAAACAAAAAAACAATGCACTTTCTATATGTAAGGGTACCTAGGTATGCCCATGTTTACCACCTCATAGCTGTATATCTGCAGTGTGAGATCTAAGGCAGTGGTAGCCAAACTTTCAGCCCCTTTACAGACCACCAAACTAACAATTTTGAATCCCGCTGACTACTAACATGAATTTTACATGACTTATATACACACAATGCTTCGGCTCTCTGCCCCCTCCCCCTGGATCACACTGCTTCCTTATACACACATTGCTTTGGCTGTTTGCCCCCCTCCCCCTAGATCATACTGCTGCCTTATACACACAATTCTCCGGCTCTCTGCCCCCTCCCCCTGGATCTGCTGCCTTATACACACAATGCTCCAGCTCACTGCCCCCCTCCCCGTGGATCACACTGCTTCCTTATACACACAATGCTCCGGCTCTCTGCTCCCCTCCCCCTGGATAACACTGCTGCCTTATACACACATGGCTCTCTGCCCCCCTCCCCCTGGATAACACTGCTGCCTTATACACACAATGCTCCTGCTCTCTGCCCCCTCCCCCTGGATCATACTGCTGCCTTATACACACAATGCTTCGGCTCTCTTCCCCTCTCTCCCTGGATCACGCTGCTGCCTTATACACACAATGCTTTGTCTCTCTGCCCCCTCCCCCTGGATCACACTGCTGCCTTATACACACAATGCTTTGGCTCTCTGCCCCTCTCCCTCTAGATCAGACTGCTACCTTATACACACAATGATCTGGCTTTCTGCCCCCTCCCCCTGGATCACACTGCTGCCTCATGCACACAATGCTCTGGCTCGCTGCCTCATACATACACTGCTCCGGCTCTCTGCCCCCTCCCCCTGGATCACACTGCTGCCTCATACACACAATGCTACGGCTCTCTGCCCCCTCCCCCTGGATCACACTGTTGCCACAATGCTCTGGCTCTCTGCCCTCTGGGTTGGCAACCAATGATCTAAGGCACTGATCAGGGATGATTAAGAGTAGTTTGGTGGTATCGCTGCAGTGTTGCCCACTGTTTTCCTTACTGTAGTCTCTGACCTGGGGAAGCCAAACCCTGCCTCTACCAAGATGGTCACATGATAAATCAGTACTGGGTAAAAATTCCACCCAGGGAAGACCACAGGCAAAACTAGTAACTAATCCTTTGGCCTCTGACTGCCATTTTGGGGGTAGCTTTCAGAGTTCAGTTCTTCTTTATTCAAGCTGTCCATAATAATTGTAATATTTTTTTACTAGGTCTTATAGGTTACTGCAATCTAAACCTCGTCATCGCTCTTTGCTCTGTTCCATTGAATTAATTTGTTAATGTGAGAAATAAAAAATAAAAAAATCCGCTTTACTAAATAAAATGTTAAACATGAAATGGAATAAATTTGGAGATTCCTGCATCTGAGAAGTATAGAATTCCTCAGAGATCCAAATATACACTAAGCATTTGCGGAAGCAGATAATATAAATAAATATAGCTATAGATAGATAGATAGATATATATTTAATACATTAACACCGATGATCGCTGCAGAGCCTCATTTGGAAGATATTAAAATATTCAGCTACATTTCTGAAGCATTCAGCAAGTGCATTTAGTCTTATATATTTTAAATTTTGCTTTCTTCTAATTGATATGTTTATTGCTTTTACCTTATGTACTGCCTAATTACAATTTTCTATATTTGTTTTTTTTTTTGTTTTTGTTGTGAATGTTTTATTTTTTTACCTCCTGGAATCCTGGCAGAACTGCTTGTACTGTTCCTCTAATAGATTACATTGATGGCAATGTTTATACCATCGAGCCACAGCAAGGTGGGGATAGTGATGGTTTTGCTCGAGGGGCCTGGGACTGGAGCATGTTATGGAAACGAATTCCATTAAGTGACAGAGAAAAGGCCAAACGAAAGCATATAACTGAACCTTATTGGTAAAGAGTGTTGTTTTATCTTTTAATTTCCATGTTTGTCTAAACATTTTTTCCTTTTTTTTTTTTATCCCCTTTCCCTGTTTTTCATTATTTTTGTTATGTGTGTCCTTCGTGTCAACCCCTTCTCCATCCTGCATCATCACAACTGGAATAGAACCGCATGCACTGTACCTCTGATAGATGTCATAGATGGCAACAATTATCATTTATTATCACAAGGGGGAGGTGATGAAGATGGGTATGCTAGAGGAGCATGGGATTGGAGTATGCTATGGAAGCGGGTGCCCTTGACCAAAAAAGAGAAGGAAATGAGAAAAACAAAAACTGAGCCATATCGGTAATCGCTAAACCACTTACACATTTATTTTCCATATGACCTACTGATGTACTAATTCTCTCTGAGTTTTCAGCCACAGTCCTGTTTAGCTTGGAGCCATTTATGACAAATTTATAGGTTTTACCAAGATGTGATCAATATGAATATTCCTATGTACTCCTTGAGTTCAATGTTCTTTAGGTTTCGAAAACGAATCGTTCCCATCGAAAAATAAGGCTAGGACTCGGGAATTGGAACCTTCCTCAAAGGTCAGAAGGTGGGTTCCCAAAGGTCAAGGGGCGTGGCTAACCCACCCCCACCAAAGTGTACCGTCTACCCCAACTAAGTCGGGGAAAGCGTTTTCGATTTCGTTACTTTTATACCCCCCTTATATGTTCCATCTCTTAAGCCGGTCATAGATGGAACGAATCTTGTCTGGTTCAGAAGGGACCAGCCATGATCCAATCCATCTATGGGCAGGTTGGGTGTGCTGAAGTCGATCCATCAATCGACTTCGGTACAACCAGCCTTTTGGATTTTGATCACGCGATCCGGAAAGACTCCCTGTGACGGAAGGAAAGAAAACTGCATAATCTATGGCCTGCTTTAGGAAGCCATATGTACAGTACCTAAAGAGCATGGGAGCAGCCTTATTAACATGCATCTTATGTTTTGAGGTGGTCACCATTGTATGCAGACATGGCAATGTTCATATTGTACAAGGTATTCTAAAAGATGCCGACTGTGGCTTCCTTTCACCCAGCGCCAAAGCAGCTCACCGAAAGCCCCACTTAAAGTGGGAAAGCTGAAGTGAAGGAGCCTTCTCTGCTGTTGTATTGAGTTGCCCAATGTTTCATTAATGGAAATCTCCTATTAATGGCCATCATTGATGAACTAATATTTCCTTTCAGTAAGGAGAGTTTCCGCCCTAGTAAATTATAGACATGTGCAGACTGGAATATTTTGTTTCGTTTTTTCGTTTTCGTTTGGAAAATAAATTTATTTAGTTACTCCCGAAAATCGTTTTGATTTATGTCGTTTTCGTCGGGAAAGTTTTCTTCCGAAAACGACCATTTTCGATGCTTTGTCGAATTGAACAACGAAAATTCGACAAAGCATTGAAAATCATTGGATCTGAACGAAAACGAAAATAAAGCATTTTTTATGTTGGATCTTTCGGTTTTTGTTTCTTGCGCTTTCGTTTTCTAACGAAAACAAATGCACATGTCTAGTAAATTATAACTAAAGGCAAAACCTTTTTTTTTAGTTTTGCATAGAGTGGAGAGGGATTAAAACGCCTGTCATTTTTATTGCCGTCTGTGCCCCCATTAACCACTTAAGGACCGCCTACTGCACATTTACGTCGGCAGAATGGCATGGCTGGGCACATCAACGTATATATACGTTGATTTTAGTACCCAGCTGTGGGTCGCGGGCGCGCGCCAGCGACCCGGTCCGAAGCACCGGGACCACAGGATTCGCGGACCCGATCGCCGCTGCAGTGCGGCGATCCGTCCCTGGAGCGGAAGAACGGGGAGAGCCGTGTGTACACACGGCTTCCCCGTGCTTCTCTGTGGCCGTAGCATCGATCGCGTCATCCCTGTAATAGGGGGATGCGATCGATGACATCACACCTACAGCCACACCCCCCTACAGTTGTAAACACAACACATAGGTCACACATCCCCTACAGCGCCCCCTGTGGTTAACTCCCAAACTGCAACTGTCATTTCCACAGTAAACAATGCAATTTAAATGCATTTTTTGCTGTGAAAATGACAATTGTCCCAAAAATGTGT
Organism: Rana kukunoris; assembly: GCA_029574335.1. Lineage (NCBI taxonomy): Eukaryota > Metazoa > Chordata > Amphibia > Anura > Ranidae > Rana > Rana kukunoris. Next base: position 592,158,112 of record CM056049.1, read on the forward strand.
CAAAATTGTCCGAAGTGTCCGCCATATTGTCGCAGTCATGAAAAAAATCGCTGATCTCCGCTATTAGTAGTAAAAAAAAAAAAAAATTTATAAAAATGCAATAAAACTATCCCTTATTTTGTAAACGCTATAAATTTTGCGAAAACCAAGCGATAAACGCTTATTGCGATTTTTTTTTACCAAAAATACGTAGAAGAATACGTATCGGCCTAAACTGAGGAAAAAAAAAATATTTTTTATATATTTTTTGGGGATATTTATTATAGCAAAAAGTAAATAATATTGCATTTTTTTTTAAATTGTCGCTCTATTTTTGTTTATAGCGCAAAAAATAAAAACCGCAGAGGTGATCAAATACCACCAAAAGAAAGCTCTATTTGTGGGGAAAAAAGGACGCCAATTTTGTTTGGGAGCCACGTCGCACGACTGCGCAATTGTCAGTTAAAACGACGCAGTGCCGAATCGCAAAAAGGGGCAAGGTCCTTTCCCTGCATTTTGGTCCGGGTCTTAAGTGGTTAAAGAGGAACTGCAGTCTGCTCACATAATTTGTATACCATCAGCTCACATAATAAAACCACCTTTGCCAGTTTGAAGCTTCCCTGCAACCACTTTGCATATTATTATATATATACTGTGATCCTGTACTTGCCAAATGTGCTACAAAATTCTTCCTCGGCTGAGTCTGGCTGCAATCATCTTAACTGTGGGCAGCTGAAGTTGCTGCCTGTTCACTTCCTGGATTTACACAGACACACCTCCAGCTCTGCAGCTCTCATTGGCCCTTTTATGGCTCATCCCCCCTCCCTTCCTGGAAAACTCTCATGAGAGAGAGCTGTGCATGATGTCATAAGCCTAGGCTAATAACCAGACAAACAGGGAGTGGTCTGTATAAGGTATTTACTGGCAGAAAAAAAAATGTTTTACTATACAAAGTTAAAACAACAAGGGCAGAAGATTTAATAGATGGAAAGCTGAAAAAAATACTGAAGAGGAGATTCCTCCTCTTTATTTGTCATGTTTATCATTGAAAGTAAAAGATAATTCCAAATTTTGGGTTGTCCCCAGAAAAGTATTAGAGGGGAAATCTTCTAATGGAGACACTAGTTCTGGTTAATTCCCAAAGGATTCCTTTAATTTGCAGGGATTTCCTCTCACTTCCTGTTTGGCTATGGGACAGGAAGTGAAGGGAAATCTCCAAAATGGGACACAGATGGTGAGCAAAAAAATCTGACCGTGGTTATACCCTTCCCTTGCTCTATCCAAAATGAAAAAAAAAAGTTTTGCGTAAGGCATAAAGCTTTTATAATTTGCTTTGATTTCTTTACATCAGGGGTGGCCAACCAGCCAACGCTGCACCCGTGATGTGAGTAAACCACAGAATATCAGTGTGAAAGCAGGCCCTTTTCACACGATCAGCCCGACTAAATGAGACCCTCAATTCACCTCTATAGAGTGACAGATGCCCGTTTACACCCGCCTACCTCCAATACGAAAAACAGAAGGGATTTTGTCCCCTTTCATCTGGGCGGATTGGAGGGCCTATAGAGTAGCCGTGACCTGTCATCCGCCCGCTCCCCTCATTGTGGCCCTCGACTGGTTGCCAAGTTGCTTAAGTGGCCCTCGCTCTTCAAAAGGTTGGGCACCCCCTGCTTTACATCAATAATGGGAGACTCTGGGCACCGTATATTAGAACAGCAGCCAGTGACATGGATTGCAGCGGTCATTTTTGTAGTGCAGCTGAGAAACTGACATCATTTGAAGTTTTAAGGTATGTACACATAAAATTATAGTACATAAAATATACATATTGTGCACTCTTCCTACTAAAGGCTTTTAACCTAAATGGGACTGAGGTATTTTCTTTTACTAACAAAGTGGCATAAAGTGAATAGTCCTCGCCGTGCATTGCTGTTTCTCTTTGACAGTCATGGACTGTTAGCTTGTGGCTCATTTGGCACAGGGAAGCTTACTGGTGCTGCAAGCGATACGCTTCTTTACCTTCCAATCATTTCCAAAGTCACCCCTCTCAGCTTTTTCCTTTTCACTCATGTGCCTGTATGATAAATGTGCTCTATAGAAATGTGTGTTGTGTATTCTACACTATGAGAGTGCTATTGTAAGCAGAATTTCACTAAAAACTATAACAATGCATATCCACAAGTCCATCGCTAATTCTCCTCTAGTTACCCTGTTATTTCCTGCAATGTCATTTTTCTTTTATTATCTACCAGCATGACCCAGCCTATACACCTGGCACTGTTACTCTTTGTCATTTTTATTGTCTTTGCCCTTTTTGGTGTAAATTGAATTTTGTAAAAAGATGAAACAAAATGTAAGCCGGTTCCTCACATTGAGGCACTTTTGATGTAATAACTGTCACACCACATTACTGTACTACAACCAGGGGTCAAGTCCTGGGGAAAAAAAATGATATGCTCATATGCATAATTGCTAAACTGCATGTTTGTTTTTTCGATCCACTGTACCTTAGTAATCCTTTGTTAGTGGCCGCTTCCTGTATATGGATTCATCGAGTAGTGTGCGGGTATTCCGTCACTTCCTCGATGCCGCAATGTCTCCTGGGAGCTTTTGTCATTGTTCCCAGGAGTGCAAGCAAGTTCTTTCTAAATCCCGCAATAACTCGCGGCAGACCTCCGCAATGTCTCCTGGGAACAATGACAAAAGCTCCCAGGAGACATTGCGGCATTGAGGAAGTGACAGAATACCCGCACACTACCCGATGAATCCATATACAGGAAGCGGCCAGTAACATAAAGGATTACTAAGGTTCGCCTGCCCCTAACAGTGACGCTGGGCATCGCCGCTTAGTGAAGAATCGGCTCGGGTGGCTCGGCTGCTTTCCTGCTGTGAAAAAAGTGCAGGACTCCGTTCCCACGCGTTCCCGCAGGACTTGAGCCCTGGCTACATCACTATTCTCCAGACACCCAACACATACTTCAGGGCAAGTATACCCGGTGTATGCTGTATATTCCTCTGTACAATGTTGAATATACATCATAATCGATTTGGTAACACCAAATTCTGTAATTTTCTCATTCCCATATAAGAAAAAGTTGATTCAAATTGAAATTAAAATGTAGCTTTGTGTTCTATATAACGAACTCTAATTGAATGGAAGGTGACCGACCGTACAGCCATGTGAGCTTTTTTCAAAGTGGCAAAGAGGGAATCAGAAATGTATGTTTGAAGCATTTCTGTGGGACACAGCCTAGAAGTGGGTTTAAAAAAGCTTATGTGTTCAAAACTGAATTTCAGAATTTAGGACAAATTATGTAATATTCAACTTTTAATAATTTGAGTTCAGTAGGGAGCCTATCTTCTGGTATAGCCACTAGTATAAGATATCAAATTAGGACACTATTTTGATCATTGGGGTTTCAGGATTGGAACCTGATAAAAGGAGTGAACTAGAAGATGACATAAGCTCTGTCCTAGGGCTTCTAGAAAATAAAACCTCCCCATACAAATTCCATCAAATGTTCTTTGTGCACTCATTTAGAATGGACATCGTGTCCATGTCCATGTTTTGCTGAGCAGGTTCCATACCAGGTTGGTAGCAGGCTTTTACTATGGGGTAACATTTATAGGGAAGTATACCTGTCAAGGTAGGAATAAAGGAGCTGCCATTGATGACTTGTGTTTGAAAAATGTTTGCTCCAAGGCTGTCATCCTTAGACCCCTTTCACACTGAGGAGTTTTTCAGGCGTTTTAGCGCTAAAAATAGCGCCTAAATACCGCCTAAAAACTCCTGCCCTGCAGTCTCAGTGTAAAAGCCTGAGTGCTTTCACACTGAGGCGATGCGCTGGCAGGACAGCTCCAAAAGTCCTGCTAGCAGCATCTTTGGAGCGGTGAGAGGAGTGGTGTGTTTACCGCTCCTTCCCATTGAAAAGAATACCGCGGCAGAGGTGCATTGCGGGCGATATTAACCCTTTTTCATCTGCTAGCGGGGGTTAAAACCGCACCGCTAGCAACCGAATACCGCCGCAATTCCGCGCCAGTTCCGAAGTATAGCGGCACTATACCGCCACCGCACCTCCGCCCCAGTGTGAAAGGGGCCTTACTTTTGCCTCACTTAGTGAGTTGATATTGAACAAGCAGCCTGTGAAGTTATAGGGCACCTGATATACAAATACTGTATGCGTTCTGGGTCAGTGACTTATAAGGAATTAAAAAACAGGTAAGGCAAAAGATTTTGGTTTCAGAACGTGCTCCTGCAAACACTAGTCAGCAACGGCAGTAACACAAGTCCGTAATTTATTTCCTGGCAGGTTTCTGTTTCTGTCCAGACACTTTCGTAGCATACTGATAGCATTTATTGCTAGCCTAATTCCCTTAGGATTACACCATGCTTACAGTATTCATGATGTCTAATAAAGCTGCTTTAACTTTACTGGATACCCTGAAAAAGATATACCTGATCATGAACATTCCATAGACCGTGGTAGACAACAGATGTCACAAGCCAAAAAGCATAAGTTAAATTATTCTGGTAAGATTTAATGGCCCTTCACGGGCCGTTTATTATTACAAAAGTGTAGTTGCTCTTCAAAATAAAACTGTGATTATTAATCACCTAGAAACCTTACAGGCAAATATACAAAAAGTAATTTATGATGGTGGGAGATGTACTGCAAGCTGATCACATGAATTCCATTTTTGGCCACCTCTGCCAAGTGATGTATCGGCAGAAGGGTTGATGTGATGTGGTGGCACAAACATCTTAAGGATGGGCCTTTTAGACCACAAAGCTTGTACTGCTTCTCCTAGGCATGTCCCACCATAGATGGAACAATCCCCTGATAACACTGGTTGGGGGTGGGGGGGGGCTGCTTAGGTGACTTACAGCACAGGGAGAACCTTATGAGTATTGAATCGCAATGTACTTATCCTAGCTATGCGGGTAATGTAACTGCATCTTTACAAGGGCCCTCCAAACCCAGCGCATGGTGAATTTTAATAACCTGCATGAAGTTTTTGAATTCTCCCACCTACCCTGACCCTTCCTACAATATTCTACGAAAAGTGACCATCTGTTTACATACGTGTTAATGCAACACATATCCCTAAGCGGTGTAGTAGGTGAGTCCTATTGAAGACTACACAGCAGAATCAGCCTTTCAGCTGATCGCATTATGGGAAGCCTCAGGGCAAGATGAGGTAGGGTTAAGCTTTCCATAGATGAGTGAATTGCTTGATTTCCCCATCAACACAGTCAGTGTTGATGGGGGAATGCCTCATGTGGAGCTATTGTGTTCCGCCAGCAGGGAGCCATCTCTGCCAGGGGAAAACCGTGATCTTTGCTAGCGGCTATAGCCATAATTGCATGCAAAAATAAGACATGCTGGTTGTACCCAAGTTGATCGATGGATACAATCAGCCTGCCCATAGATGGTTCAAATCTCGGCCAGTTCCTGCTTCTATGGCCGGGTTTACACTTTGACTAATAAAGTCAAGGTCTACATAAAATTCACATCCGGGTTCAGAGGGACTTTGGGTAACACAGAAGACTGAGAACATTTAGAGGTTCGGGTTGTTAATAGGGTACATTTAAAAACTGTGAACAATTAGGCCTTGTACACACGATCAAATCTGTCTGCTGGAAACGGTCTGCTAGACCGTCCCAGCAGACAGATTCAATCGTGTGTACGGCCGAGCCGACGGATTTGGCCACCCGACAGATTTCAAAGCATGCTTTGAAATCTATCGGGTGGGAATCCGTCCGCCCGACATGTCTGCTGGTTAGTACACTTACCAGCAGACATGTCGTCCCGCACCACCGCCGAATGGATTCGGCGCATGCGCGGAAGTGTTTTACTTCCTGGTGCGGTGACGTGGCGGCGTCAACGTCACCGCCACGTCACCGACACGTCAGCGCGCCGTCTGCTGGCGGGGATTTTGGTTTGCTCGTGTGTACACGCGAGCAAACCAAAATCCTATCAGACAGATTTGTTCAAATCGGTCGGTCCGACCGATTTGAACAAATAGATTGCCTCATGTGTACGAGGCCTTAGAGGTTTAGGGGGAGTTTGTTTAACACAGAAGCCTAATGCCGCATACACACGATCATTTTTCAGCATGTCCAAAAAACGACGATGTTGCCCACACACCATCGTTTTAAAAAAATCATCTAGCAAAGCGCGGTGACTTACACCACGTATGACGGCACTATAAAGGGGAAGTTACATTCGCCTTTGTGCTGCTTTAGCTGATTCCGTGTTAGTAAAAGACGATTTGCGCTTTTCTGTCTGTTACAGCGTGATGAATGTGCTTACTCCATTATGAACGGTAGTTTTACCAGAACGAGTGGTCCCGTTTTATAACTTGCTTCTGAGCATGCGCAGGTTTTTTACGTCATTTTAGCCCACACACGATCATTTTTTACAACCCGAAAAACGACATTGTTTATAACAACGTTAAAAAATGCAGCATGTTCGAAAAATATTTTTGTCAATTTTCAGAACCTGAAAAATGATGTGTAGCCCACACATGATCATTTTAAATGAAGTTTTTGAAAAACGTTTTTTTTCATGCCAAAAAATGATCGTGTGTACGTGAATATTTAAAGGTTTAGGATATTGGGGTACGTAGAAGACTGAACAGTAAGGCCTAGACCGTTTCAGCAGACAGCAGACAGATTAGATCGTGTGTACGGGCAAACAGACAGGTTTGGCCACCCGACAGATTTCAAAGCATGCTTTGAAATCTGTCGGCTGGGAACCCGTCCGCCCGACATGTCTGCTGGTTAGTACGCTAACCAGCAGACATGTCTTCTCACACACGCGCCGAATGGTTTCGACGCATGCGCGGAAGTGTTTTACTTCCTGGTGCGGTGACGTGGCGGCGTCACCGCCACGTCACCGACACGTCAGCGCGCTGTCTGCTGGCGGGGATTTTGGTTTGCTCGTGTGTACACGCGAGCAAACCAAAATGCCAGCAGACAGATTTGTTCAAATCGGTCGGACAGACCGTTTTGAACAAATCTATTTACTCGTGTGTACGAGGCCTTAGAGGTTTAGAGCGCCGTTGGGGCTCACAGAATACTTTAAACAAATAAAGGTAAATGCAGGTATTAAGTGTGTGCTATAAAACAATACAAGTTCTGGGTTATTACTGATGACAGAGTGAACTTCAGGGTCCCTTGAGTAACTATAGTTCTTGCAGAAAGCCTAACCTTGAAAAACCTTGCTGCTAAATGGAGTGAACAGCACCAAGTCTTCCTTATAATTAACATTTCCAAAGTGGAATGACAGAAAAAAGCTCAGCTTTATACAAGAAAATCAAAGGCAATATTTTTCAGGAGATATTATTATTTCTGTTCTCTAAAATGACACAAGTGACAGAAAATTGTTTTAAAAGCCATGTCTGCTTCCAGCACTTCAGTATCCTAAACAGTTTGCCTAGTCTATGGCCTACTTGCATTAAAGGAGAATCATTCAATCAGACAAATAAGTCTTTTAAATGCACATCATGGTTTGATTTTTCTGTGCATGTTATTTTCAACTGCTCAGTCAATCCAAACCTTAACAGCAAAATAAATCATTTGCATGACTTTTTGTACCAGTTTTACAAAAACGAATTGCTTACATTTTGTAGGTCATTGCTGGAAACAAACTTCCCATAATCCTTTTCAGTGTTGTGCATTCACTGTTCTCTTTCATTGTTTAGCACATATTATTTAACACTTAAAGCAGTTAAAGGCTGGGTTCACATATGAGCCGCATGTGGCTCACAGCAGGGGTCCGATGCGTCCTGGTTCACCGTTTCAGGTCTTATTTCAGCCTGAATTTTGAGCTATATTCAGATCTGAAAGGGACCCAAAGACGCACAACATTTTTGCGCAAATCACATCGGAGCCGCTGCGGGAGATATGTGAACCGGCTCCATAGAGAGCCGGTGAAAATCTCACACCATTGTGAATTGGATGCGTAAAACTGCATCCAATTCGCAATGGTGTGAACCCAGCCTTAAGAGAACCCACCAAAATCTTCACTGTTTCAGCCCAACTGAACGTTTAGGTTGCATCAAAACAAAAGGCATTTAAAGGGGTTGATTTACTAAAACTGGAGAGTGCAAAATCTGATGCAGCTGTGCATGGTAGCCAATTGCTCCTAACTTCGACTTGTTCAATTAGGCCCCTTTCACATCGGCGCAGTCCACCAGCAGATCCGTCCGCTTATCATAGGATCGCCACTGATCCCAGCTGAGCAGGCGGATGAACATTCTGTGTCTGCTCCGCTTATGCAGAGTGTAAAGACACAGCCCGCTTTCCTCTATGGACAGTCGGATTTAAACCGAGCGCCTGTCCGTTTACATCTGACTGTCATTCGATCCCCCATCGGTCTATTTTTTGTATTGGATTGGATCAGATTTGGGTGGGTGTCAACAAACACATCTCCGTTGACACCTGCCACTCTTTAGGCGGACCCCATCAGACCATCCATTGCCTTCCATAAACTGACAGGCCATGTGAAAGGGGCCTTAACCACTTCAATACAGGGCACCCCCCCCCCCCCCTCTTCCTGCCCAGTGCAATTTTCAGCTTTCAACGCTGCCACACCTTAAATGACAATTGCACGGTCATGCCATGCTGTACCCAAGCAACATTTTTATAGTTTTTCTTTCCCCACAAATAGAGCTTTGTTTTGGTGGTATTTGATCATCACTGGGGTTTTTATTTTTTGCGCTACAAAAAAAAATCATTGTTTCTGTTACAAAAAGGTTATAAACAAGTATGTTTTCTCCTTCACTGACGGGCACTAATGAGGTGGCACTGATGATGAGGCATTTATAAGCAGAACTGATGGGCGGTACTGATGGTTGGCTCTGGGTTTCACTGATCAGGAGGCACTGGTGGGCATTGATGGGCACAGAGTGTTATCCTAATGGGCACTGATTGGCACCCTTGGTGGGCTTTCCTGGTGGTCTGAAGTGGGCATCCTCAATGGGTCTGCACTGATAATGCACTGATTATGAGCGCAGACCCTGGCAGTTTGAGTGGAGGAAAAGCCGATAAATGTCACTTCCTGTTTACACTGTGATCAGTGATCAGCTGTAATTGAACACTGCTGATCACATGGTAAAAAGCCTACGTCAAAGGCTCTTTACCTAGATCGAAGATGCAGTGTGTCAGACTGACACACCACACCACCGATTGTAACGGACGCGGGCTAGCGGTTTATCCTGATGGACATCACATGGTGCCCAGTCAGGATAATGAAACCACTTTCGGCCGTCATTTTGCTATATGGTGGGCGGGAAGTGGTTAAGCTTTGACAAAAAAAAAACCTGGACACTGAATGGTTTCTATGCAGAGCTGCACCAGATTTTGCACTCTCTGGTTTTAGCAAATCACCCCCAAAGTCTTACAGTTCTTTGTTTAAAAAGCAGCCATAGCCTGAATAGAAAAGCATGTCCTTAGCCAGCATGCTGAAAGAATGAACCCCTGCTCTTTGTGTGGAAGCAGTGCAGAGGTCCAACGCACCACATGCTAAGTCAAACCTGTAGCTCATTCTTATTGCTGCTTGCAGAGCTTGTTTACTGACTCAGCAGGGTTGGTGTTGGACCTCTGTAGAGAGTCCACTGCTTCTATGTGGAGAGCAAGGATCCCTATCTGCAGAATACTGGCTGGTGACGGGCTTTGTTACTTGGAACTCAGAACCCAACAATACCCTCTGGTCTGCTAGAGAAGGCATAAATATCAAATAAAGCCTTTAGTTTTCATTCATGTAATTCTAGCAGCATCTTTTTATATATATTTTTCAGTGTTTTTTTTCCCGCACTGAGCTCAGGAAAGAGAAAAGGCATCATTGCACACGTGAATAACCAAAATACAAGTAAGATGTACAAAGCAAGACTGCACTATTAGAACTATCCAAACCTGAAGTTTTATTATTGCATATTCAGACTGATTACTGGTCCTAAAAAGGTTGTTTGAGGTCAGGGAGTAGTGCCTAGAAAAAGGTTACTCTGCCAACAATTTACATATACAAAAAATCTTTCTTGATGGATGTGAGACATGCATAGTGACTTATACCCACCATTCTTGCCCCCCTTTCAGCTTTGATTATTGCAGCTTTTTCAATGCCATTTCCAGCGCTCTGTGCTTCACACTGATATCCTTTGCTTGCTGTGCTTGCTTGTATTTTGTATTGTACTATCCTGATTTGTTATCACTTTGCACTGTACCACTATCCCAGTACTGATAAACCTTTTCACTGCAATCATTCTGTAGGTCACCTGCCATGGCTGGAGGATTGTTTGCCATTGAGCGAAATTATTTTTTCGAGCTTGGTCTGTATGATCCGGGTCTTCAGATCTGGGGTGGAGAGAATTTTGAAATCTCTTACAAGGTAACGTATATTACGAGTTTCTTTTCCATGCATGGTATTACAATTTGTTCTTGAACATATTTAATAGGGCAGTGCAGATGGCATTAATAAAGTGCAGACACACATAGAAACAAATACTTCCATTTACTGTAGTCCTATAACTGATTGAATCCATTTATAATAGTATCAGTGGCGGCTGGTGCTCAATACTTTGGAGGACAGCCCCCCCCCCCCCTCACTCGCACTCGTCCTAAGACTCCCTCGCCAATTGGGTCTCAGGACCCGCTTCCTGATTTGCTAATGTCACAGAACTGGCTGGGCTCAGGGCACAGTGCTCTGCTCCCCGAGCCGACCCCTTTTTAAAGACAATTAGAGCCTCAGGTTCTAATCATGTGCTTCAAAAAAATAAAAAAGTCCATTGAAATCCATGCGTCTGGTGCCCTGCATGTAGATTACAGGCCAGGGGCATAGATTAGGGGGGCGGCACACCTGCACCCCTAATTGAACGGCCGCCACTGTTTAGTATACATATTGTCATTGGGTTTTTCATTTTCCTATTAAAATAAATAAATAAAAAATCCTGGCTGTACTTTTAAAACACATTACACCCAGAAGTATTGCAAATATCACATTTGAGCTTTGTTTTCCGACATGTTGTACTTTAAATGCTGCCATCCCATCTCAAACTAGCGTAAAGGCTGCTTTGTTTACAGCCAGTCAGTATGCAGTCTGCACAATGAAGTGCATATAGCACACCTCTGCAAACTAGGAATATGAACAAAAAATAATTCCTTTTAAAAGATTTGCAGTTAAATGTCTGGAAACACATTGGGTGAAGGGGATGTGGTTTGCAGGGCCTATAAAAACTTACAGAAGGCTTTCTGCTTTGAGCAGTGTTAGAGCATCTTGATAACAATGGCTGTGCACAAAATCACGTCAACATATGTTACAAACATGTTCCAGTGTAGTTTGTTTACGCACGTAAAAAGCATGAAAACCTGTACATACTAGTCATTTATAAAATGCAAGCCATGGTGTGGAGACAGTGGGCGCCACAAAGTTACCTCTGCATAAGACTGCAGATAGAACTATGTAATTTGTAGAGAGGTTTGTCATATGACTGGTGCGTTTTTATTTTTATTCTATCTTCGGGTTTTGGACAATGGCTGGCTCATACTGCTTTAAAATAGGACCCTGAGTAATATTATTTACAGGTATTTATATGGCACCAACAATTGTACATTCACATCAGTCCCTGAACAGTCTAAATGTTCTCACATGCATACATACATACATGCATACATATATATGGTAATTCCACTTGTCTTTGGAGCATGGGAAGAAAACCGGACTATAGGGAGGAAACCCATGCAGGCACAGGGAAATAAAACTTGAGAAAAACATGCAAATTCCATGCTGGATTCAAACCGAAGATCCTAGTGCTGCGAGGCAGAAGTACTAACCACTAAGCCACTATTACTGAGAATAATTTAAAGGAGAACTTCAGGAATTACGTTTTCAGTAAACTTACATTTAGTTTAGTGTATCTTGATGTACTGTAAAGCCCTGTACAGACGATCGGATATCTGATGGAATCTAATCTGATGGATTTTTTCGTCGGATATCCGATGAAGCTGACTTTCATCAGTCTTGCCTACACACCATCATTCAAAAATCCGACTGTGCCAAAACGCGGTGACATAAAACACTACAACGTGCTAAAAAAAAATGAAGTTCAATGCTTCTGAGCATGCGTCGACTTGATTCTGAGCATGCGTGGATTTTTGACCGATGGACTTCCCCACCGACGGATTTTTCTATCGTTTTTTTATCCATAGGAAAAATGTAAAATATGTTCTATTTTTTTTCCACTGATGAAAAACAAACTGATGGGGCCCACACGCGATCGGTTTGTCCGATGAAAAAAGTCCATTGGTCTGTTTTCATCAGACAAACTGATCGTGTGTACAGGGCTTTAGTATCCATTTCTGATATCCAGGGGGTTGCTTGGGGATGCTGACAATCACTGTAGTACTCTGCTCTACCAACAGTGATAGCCATGGTGGTCTGGGTGTTGCAGGAGTGGCTTCCTTTCTGCACACTGAACATAGGGGCTTATTTGCTTGTCAATGCTGCCGTTTAGCGAATGCCTATTTTTTTCAGTGTATAAAAGGCATTCTCTGATTGGATGAGGTGAAATTGTGTCATCATTTGCCCCTCTTCTCTACCTCGTTTAATAAGATCATGCCTTGTAATCACTGAACAAGATAAAAGGATTTTTAATAAACAGCTTACCTGTAAAATCCTTTTCTTGAAGTACATCACGGGACACAGAGCGCATAGCCATTACACTTGGGTTATATGGGTACCTTCAGGTGTGGACACTGGTGTAATCAATTTCACAGGAAGTTTCCTCCCTATATAACCCCCTCCCACTGGGAGTGCTTCAGTTTTTGTAGCAAGCAATCCTCCGAGGTTACACAATGTTCCCCAAAAGAGGGGTGGGAGCTCTGTGTCCCGTGATGTACTTCAAGAAAAGGATTTTACAGGTAAGCTGTTTATTAAAAATCCTTTTTTCTTTATCGTACATCACGGGACACAGAGCGCATAGCCATTACACTTGGGATGTACTAAAGCAATGCTCTATGAAGGGAGGGAGACCGTAAGGCCAAGAATAGCCAAATAAAAAATTATCAGGAAGTAAAGTAACTCCACCAACAGAAAAAAGGGGGCGTGACCCGGACCAGAGGATTCTATACTGCTGCCCGAAGGACCGCCTGCCCAAATGCTGCGTCCGTACCCTTTGCAACGTCCAACTTATAAAATTTAGTAAACGTATGTACGGAAGACCAGGTTGCCGCCTTGCAAACCTGTGCCATAGAGATCTGATGGTGTGCCGCCCAGGAGGCACTCATGGCCCTCGTAGAATGGGCCTTAACTGATAAGGGAGGTGGAACGCGCTTCAGACCATAGGCCTGAAAAATCAGCTGCTTAATCCACCTAGCCAAGGAAGACTTGGCAGCCGGCTGACCCTTCTTGGGGCCATCCGGAAGAACAAAAAGCACATCTGTTTTCCGAATCTTCTCTGTAGCCTTGAGATAGACCCTCATGGCTCGAACCACGTCCAAAGTATGAAGCAGTCTTTCCTCTCTGGACTGGGGAGTAGGAAAGAAGGATGGTAGGACTAGGTCCTGATTCAAGTGAAAACTGGATATGACCTTAGGAAGGAAAGAAGGTTGAGGCCGCAGAACCACTCTGTCCTTATGCAGAATAAGGTATGGCTCCCTGCATGACAAGGCTGCCAGCTCGGAAACCCTTCTGGCCGAAGCCATAGCCACCAAGAAAACCAACTTTCGGGTTAGTAGCACAAGAGGGATTTCTGTCAGAGGTTCAAACGGCTGCCTTTGTAAAGCTGACAAGACCAGATTTAAATTCCAGGGGCAGAGGGGAGCTCTAATAGGGGGATTCACATGCAAGACCCCCTGCAAGAAGGTTTTCATAAGCGAATGGGTCTTTGAAACCATATTGATAAAGCCGACACCTGCCCCTTTAGAGTACTAAGAGCCAACCCTTTGTCAACGCCAACCTGGAGGAATCGCAAGATCCTGTCAATAAAAAACTTTCGAGGATGCCATTTTTGAGACTCGCACCACTCCACATAGGTTCTCCAGACTCTGTAATAAATATTTCTGGAGACCGGTTTCCTAGCCTGAATCAACGTAGATATGACCTGATCTGAGAGGCCTCTGCCCTTAAGAATTAGGGATTCAGCCGCCAAGCCGTCAAATTTAGCTGCTGTGAAGCAGGGTGGCAGATTGGACCCTGAGACAGCAGATCTGGGCGCAGGGACTGACATCTTCACGATGAGTGCGTACCAAGCCCTCCTGGGCCAGGCTGGGGCCACCAGGATCACAGGCCTGCGCTCCACCCGGATCCTCCGTAGAAGGCGGGGAATCATCTGCAGTGGAGGGAACGCATACAGAAGAGAAAACTGGTGCCAAGGGCAAACCAACGCATCGGTCCCGTAGGCCGAGGGATCCCTGGCTCGGGATATGAATTTGTCCAACTTTTTGTTGGATCTCGTTGCCATAATGTCCACATCTGGGACTCCGAATCTTTGGCAAATCTCTTGGAATACCTGGGGGTGAAGATACCACTCCCCCGGGAGCAACTGTTGACGACTCAAAAAATCTGCTTGAGAATTGTCTATCCCTGGGATGAACACCGCCGAGATGCAGGGTACATGGGCTTCGGCCCATGAGAAAATCAGGTTTACTTCTCTTTGGGCTGCTGGGCTCCTCGTGCCCCCCTGGTGGTTTATGTATGCCACCGCCGTGGCGTTGTCGGACTGTATTCTTACTGGCAGACCCTGAAGGGGGAGAGTCCAGGCGATCAGGGCCAGCCGAGCAGCTCTGATCTCCAGGATATTGATGGGAAGCAGTTTTTCTGCCTCTGACCACTGCCCTTGCTGGGTCTGTCCTTCTAGAACTGCCCCCCAACCTGACAGGCTGGCATCCGTGGATACTATCTTCCACGTGATGGGGCAAAAGGATTTCCCCTTTGACAAATTTTGAGGGACCAGCCACCAAAACAGGCTGCGCCGGACCTTCGGGGAGAGCACTAACGGACGATCTAACGCCTGAATGGACTTGTTCCAAGCAGAGAGAATGGCTGCCTGAAGATATCTGGTATGGATCTGGGCGTAGGGTACTGCCTCGAAGGCGGCCACCATCTTCCCAAGCAGTCGCATACATAGGCGAATAGTCGGCCTCTTCTTGCCTAAGATCACTTGAACTGCTTGAGCTATTGATCTGATCTTTGCTTGAGGTAAAATTATCCTCTGGCAGTCTGTATCTAGCCGAAGGCCTAGATATTCCAACTGCTTTGTGGGTTTCAATATCGATTTTTCTAGGTTTACAATCCACCCGAATTCCTCTAGATGCTGAACTGTGCGACCTACTGCCTGATTGAGGCTGGAAGCTGAGCTGTCGATAACCAGAAGATCGCCCAAGTATGCCAAGACCAAAATGCCTTCTGTCCTTAGGACGGCTAGCACCGGGGCTAACACCTTTGTGAATACCCGCGGAGCTGTTGCCAACCCGAAAGGGAGGGCTACGAACTGGTAATGGCGGTGATCTATCATAAAACGAAGAAACCTGTGATGTGCCGGGTAGATCGGCACGTGCAGATACGCATCTTTTATGTCTATAGATGCTAGAAAGTCGTCTTGATGTAGGCTGGCTGCCACCGAACGTACGGACTCCATACGAAAGGTCTGAATGTTTAGAAAGCGATTTAGGCGTTTGAGGTCTAAGATAGGCCTGACGTCGCCATTGGGCTTTGGTATTATGAAAAGGTTGGAGTAGAATCCCAGACCCCATTCCTGGGCTGGTACTTCTACAATTAGCGGGGGCTAATTTTTTTGCCACTTCTACAATTACTCCTTGGAGCAAGAGACGATCCAATGCTTTTACAAGAGAGGCCCTCTTTAATGGGTCGTTTGGAAGACTTGACCCCTGAAAATGAGGAGGGGGGACTTCCCGAAACTCTAGCTTGTAGCCCGTGGCTACCACTGACATTACCCAAGAGTCGGGAATTCTGGCCTTCCACACTTCGGAGAAAAACCGATGCCTTCCCCCCACCCAAGAGAGTGGGGGCGCCCCTTCATGAATCTGACTTGAGGACTGGTTTAACCGGCTTGCGAGACCATGGCCTCTTGCCTGCCGTGGCTTGTCCTTGTGGGCGGCTATTAAATGCTGAACGCCCGGGACGGGAAGTTGAAGGGGCCGAGCCTGCGAAGGCCTGTCGCTTAAACGCGGGCCCACGCGATCTTTTCTTGACAGGCAAGAAAGAACTTTTACCACTTGATATGGTCTGGATATATTTATCTAGGTCTTCACCGAATAGTCTCCCACCATGAAAGGGAAATCCTGCTAAAAGCCTTTTGCAGGGTGCCTCTGCTGACCAGTTTTTCAGCCACAAAAGGCGACGCATATGAACCAACAGCAGAGATAAACGGGACGCCTGTTGAACGGAGTCCTTAATAGCATCTACTGCAAAGCAGAGAGCCCTTGGGAGGTCAGCCAATTCACGAGCTTGCTGAGCCGGTATGTCCCTTAATATCTGTTTAGTCTGATCCTTTAAAGCCTGACAAACGCCAATGGCTGCCACCGCTGGCTGAACCACGGCACCTACTGTGGTAAAAGAAGCCTTCAGTAGGGTCTCCAATTTTTTGTCGACTGGATCTTTAAACATCTGGACATTTTCCACCTGACAGGTCAGGGATTTATTTACGCAGGAAATGGCTGCGTCCACGGTAGGGAGTGCCCATTTCTTTGCAAATTCTTCTTCCATAGGATAGAGAATGGTGAATCTTTTAGGAGGGATAAAAATCCTATCAGGTCGAGCCCAATCCTGAAAAATCACGCTCTCCAGAAGGGGGTGAACCGGGAAAGACGCCCCACTCAACGGTGCCTTCAAGGAACCTAAAGAGGATACTGCGGGGGCTAATTGTTCTGACACTGGAAGTTTAAACGCAGTGCGAACCATATCCGTCAGAGACTGGATCCACAGACTCTCTGCTTGAGAAGCCGAAAAAATGTCATCTATAGTGGAATCTTCAATGTCTGACCCGTCGGGACTCAGGTCCGCTTGATCCCCCTGTGGGTCCAATTCCTCCGAAGAGAGGACCTCTGCATCCGAACACACCGCTCTAGGTGATGGGGATCTAGCCCATTTGCCACCCGGCAAAGAGCGGGCAATTAAAGCAGTTAACCTTTTCTCTAGCCCACCCAGGGGCGGGGCCGAGTCATACACTCAGTGGCTATGGACGCCGAGTGTATGACACAGGAGCGCACCTGCAAGGTAACCCCCTTGGGAGAGAGCTTTCCAGAGGGGGATATGTATTGCGGGGATGAGCCATGAGAGCTGACGTGAGACCCCAGAAGAGGACGATCGAGGCCACTCTGTGCAAAACTAACTGCAGAGTGGAGGCAAGTATGACGTTTGTTATTTAAAAAGGAGCCTTTACAACCTTTCATGGAGTTCCACTTTAAACATTGTATAATTAGGTTCTATACCTTATACTACCCTTGACTGGCTTCATGGTGTTCAGAAAAAGATAACCTTTGCCTGATTAGTAGCTCTCTCAAGCCTTGCCTTAAAATTACAAATCCATTTTGGATGTCATCTTGTTGTTAGATGGTATCACCTCTGTTCCGGTTACATTAGTGCCATTAATTATTAGTTATGAAAACTATTAGGCCTCTTGTATACTGGACATTTTGCCATCTCTCCTAGATACCTTTCTTTCTGGCAGCAGAGTTTTGGCAGAAAAAAATTGCTTGATACTTGTAAATGCATTTAAAGCGGAGCTCCACCCTAAAGTGAAGTCGCGCTGATTGGCACCCTCCGGTGTCACATTTGACACCTTTCAGGGGGAGGGGGGTGCAGATACCTGTCTAAAGACAGGTATTTGCACCCACTTCCGGCCACACGTCTCGGGCAAAAGACGGGCATTTCCTGACATCCCGTCCGTCCCCTGTTGTGTGCTGGGAACACTCGGCTCCCAGCACACAGCGGGAGCCAATTGGTGGATGCAGCGCGACTCGTGCATGCGCCGTAGGGAACCGGACAGTGAAGACGGAGCGCTTCACTTGGTTCCCTCACCGTGGATGGAGGGGGGAGCAGCAGAGTGATGAGCGATCGCTCGTCCTCTGCTGCACTCCAGAACAGGTAAGTGTCCTAATATTAAAAGTCAGCAACTGCAGTATTTGTAGCTGCTGGCTTTTAATATTTTTTTTTGAGCAGACATCCGCTTTAAAGCAAGTTCTTTGGTGTTCATTTAATTGGGCAGAATAATATTTTATTATGCGCCAAAGCTAAATGCACATTTAGACACGTTTGCTCGAGCCAAGCGGTTTTTCTGCCAAATCGCTGCTGCTCCTGGACACACTGGCTGTAGGTTTTTTTCCCGCCTTAAAGTGCCCCTGCCTCTAAACTTCCTCTAAGCCCTGGTTCATGTGGCTTTGAAATCACACTACTTTAGTGTGATTTCAAAGCTGCACATCAGTGCGATTTGCACTGCCGATTTCATTGCAGGTTGGGACTTCATTTAACAGAAGTCTCTGCAAGTTGCAATGAAATCGGTAAAAAGTAGTACTTCTGTACTTTTTCATAATCACTGCCACATGAATAGTTCCATTGCTGGCAATGAGGTGTGACTTGGCATGTGATTTGGAACTGGCGAATCGCATGTCAAGTCGCACTGGTTTGAACGGGGGCTAAATGCCTATTTATGCATGGACATATAGGCTAACATGGAGGGATGTTTAGAAGCAGAAAAAAATCAACCGCCACAGTAAAAACACCCAGCGTGCATGAGGCCTAAAAGTATCTAAAGTTCAGATTTTGAACTGTGAATGTTCACAGAAAGTATACATGAGTCCATAGGAAACCATTAATGGGCTAAACAAAGCCCACCACCACCAGCATTTCTGCTCAGTGTGTGTGTGTGTGTGTGTGTGTGTATGTATATATGTATGTATGTGTGTGTGTATATATATATATATATACTTTTTTTTTATGCAGGGGAGCGTAGTTCTGGCACTGAATACCGTATTTATCGGGGTATTGCGCGCTCCGGCGTATAGCGCGCACCCCTAATGTGGACCCGTAAAACAAATTTTTAGTACTTAGTTTTGGTGTCTTGTGCGGCGTCCATCGGCGGCTTTGTCCGGTCCGGCGTCAGTCTTCGGTGTCCTCCCAGCTTCTCCAGTGCTCCGGCGAGTCGAATCCCCGCTTCCCGCGCTCAGTTTGAACTGAGCCGCCGACATATACAGAGTGCAGTACACTCAGGTACATTCGGCCAGGCTCGGCTTCGCTCGTGCTCACGCTCTGTGACGTTTATGCGTGAGCACGAGCGAAGCCGAGCCTGGCCGAATGTACCCGATTGTACTGCACTCGGTATATGTCGGCGGCACAGTTCAAACTGAGCGCTAGAAGCGGGTATCGGCGTATATCGCTCACCCACAATTTTCCCCTTATTTTAAGGGGAAAAAAATTGTGAGGTATACGCCGATAAATACGATATATGTAATTGCAAGCTGTGCTTTGGTGTGCTGGAGGGTCTATTGATGCTCCCTGTTTGGAGATCTATTGTCAGTAGGGGGATATCTTGTTGAGGAAAATCTATTGTTGCTGAAGGGTCAGTTGTTGCTGGGAGATATCTACTGTTGTGGGAGGGGTCTATTGTTACCAGCTGCTGGAAGATCCATTGTTCTTGGGGAGGTCTATTGTTTTTTTTTTTTTTTTTTTTTTTTTTTCACATTTTATTTTGATATATACACTGTTTCTATATACGGTAGTTTTATGCACATTGCACTTTGGATTATTGGCGCTGATGGCGCTGGACCTGCACCTATTCTTTGAGGGGAAAAAAGCCCTGTGTGTGTGTTTGTGTATATATATATGTGTGTGTGTGTGTGTGTGTGTATGTGTATATATATATATATATAATTATAATATATTACACACACATAGTGGGGAAAATAATTGTTTGACTCCTTGCAGATTTTATAAGTTTGCCCACTTACAAATAAATGAAGGGTCTATGTTTTTTTATTATAGGTGTATTTTAAATCATAGACAGAGACAGAATATCAACCAAAAATCCAGAAAAAGACACATGATACAAATACTATAAATTGAGTTGCAGCTTAGTGAGTAAAATAAGTGTTTGATCCCCAAACAAAAACATGACTGGGTACTTGGTGGAGAAACCCTTGTTGGCATGCAAGGTAAGATGTTTCTTGTAGTTGATTACCATGTTTGAGGGGTTTTGGTCCACTCTTTTTTACAGATCTTCTCTAAATCCTTAAGGTTTCTTGGCTGACGCTTGGCAACTCGAAGTTTCAGCTCCCTCCATAACTTTTCTATAGAATTAAGGTCTGGAGACTGGCTAGGCCACTTCATAACCTTAATGTACTTCTTCTTGAGCCACTCCTTTTGTTGCCTTGGTGGTACGTTTTGGGTCATTGTCATGCTAGAAGATTCATCCACAGCCCATCTTCAGTGTTCTGGCTGAGGGAAGAAAGTTCTCATCCAAGATTTTAAATACATTGCCCCATCCATTGGCCTCTCAATGCAGCAAAGGCGGCCTGTACCTTTTAGCAAAGAAACCGCCCCAAAGCATAATGTTTCCTCCTCTGTGCTCGACAGTAGGGATGGTGTTCTTCGGGTCATAGCATTTTTCTTCCTCCAAACATGGAGAGTTGAGTTAATGCCAAAGAGCTCAAATTAGGTCTCATCTGACCACAGCACTTCCTCCCAATCCTTCTCTGAATCATTTAGATGGCAAACTTTAGATGGGCCTGTACATGTGCCGTCTTAACCCTTGTACTTTTTTTTTTTATTATTTCCCTGCAAGATAAAGTCATAATGTGCTAGTATGCATGCATGCGCGTGAAAGCCGTCAAACACGTCATTGCTGAGTTTAGCTCAGCTATTGTTAGTGCACCTGCGCGCCGTTGTCTATGGCGCATGCGCCGTAGACAGCGGTCCTGTCATTCGGTGAATGTTTAGGAGATATTGCTAACGCCTACGGGTAAGCCTTAATCTAGGCTTACATGTAGGTGTAACTTGCAAAAGTGGGCTTACAACCACTTTAAGACGGGGGGACCTTGTGGGCGCTACATGATTTCAATCCATGGCGGCGTATTGTTTGGTGAATGTGGTGCCAAATGTCTTGAGATTATTCATAATTTTCTCCCGTGTAGTTCTGGGCTGATCCCTCACTTTTTTTTCATGATCATCCTTACACCATGAGGTGAACTCTTGCATGGAGCTCTAGACCGAGTGCGATTGATGGTTGTTTTGTACTTCTTTCATTTGTGAATAATCGCTCCAACAGTAGTCTCCTTGTCACCAAGCTTCTTGCTGATGGTCTTATAGCCCATTCCAGCCTTGTGCAGGTCTACAATCTTGTCCCTGATGTCCTTTGACAGCTCTTTGGTTTTGCCCATGATGGTGAGGTTTGAGTGGAAGAAAGAGATTCTGTTGACAGATGTTTTTTATACACACAAGGAGTTGTCATTAGGGTCACCTTCCTAAATTGACAGGACTGGTTTGTCTACCACATGAGTACATACTGTAGCCAGTCTGTGGAAGCCAGAATTATTGTTGGTTGGTAGGGGATCAAATATTTTACTCACTAAACTGCAGCACAATTTATAACCTTTGTATTTTTTTCTGGATTTTTGGTTCTATCATTTAAAATACACCTATGATGAAAACTATAGATCCTTCATTTCTTTGTAAGTGGGCAAACATACAAAATCTGCTTGGGAACAACAAATAATTTTCCCCACAATATACATATAGGGCCAGATTCAGGTAGATGAGAGTATCTTTCCTCTGGAGTAACGCTTCTCATTTACGTTACTCTGAAGACCCTTTCAGCGCAAGTCCTGTAATTCACATAGCAGTTGCGCGTAAACTTGCGCCAGAGTAACGATAATGCGCTGGCGTAACCCGACGCAAGGGGAAGTGGGTGTGATCATATGTAAATGATGGGCGGAGCCCAGTGCAGAGGCTTACGTTCAGCGCATCAACCACGGAGCATGCGCAGTGAGTGAGGCTCCACTCGCCCCCTTTGTGCGCACGCTCACAACTTCCGTCGGCACGACTTCACGGGAAACGTCAGCGCAATGCCTTCCGTTGGGCGTTTAAATGCGCCCGTAGAAGCGCCATTCCGGCACTAAAGTATATCCTGCTCCCCCTCCCCGCAGTGATGTTACTTTTGTTCTGAGATGGCTGCTCCCGTTCCCCGCAAACACACAGGAGAAAGCTGAACTCTAAAGGCCAGGAGCTGTCAGCCGTCATCTCGGCTATGGAGACCTATGATGTCTTCCTCCATGGCTGTAAAATTTGACAGACAAGCATGGACAGAGGTGTTGTCCTGCAAGTGGGGGTGCTCAGCTAGCTCTTATCGTCGGTAACGCTGCTGTAGCTGCTCTCCTGCTGACCTCTGACCGTCTGGAGTAAAGATAAAGCAGCCTTTTGTAGAAATAACTTTGCGCCGGACGGACGAGATACGCGCGGCGCATGTAGCCAGCGTATGGTGCTAATCCGTTCGTGAATTGGGAAAAATCCCTCATTTGCATATTTGCAGGGGAAATCAATAGGCGCGACTGATGTGCCCAGCGAAATTAAGCGCCGACGATACTCTGGCGTCGGAACGTTCCGCCGGTCGCAAATGACCCGTTATTGGGCGCATCTAGTTTGGTGGGTACGGGCACATAGAAACGACGGCACATCATCACAGTTACGCGGCGCATATCCAAATACTCCAGCGCAAGTGTTCGTGAATCTGGCCCATAGTGTGTGTGTGTGTGTGTGTGTATATATATATACATTATGGGCCGGATTCAGAACGTAGTTACGTCAGCGTATCTAGAGATATGCCGTGTAACTGCTAAGAATAGCTGGCGTATCTTTTTTTCTGTATTCAGAGAACAAGATACGCCGGAATTCAGCTAAGATGAGAGCGGCGTAAGTCTGTTACGCCGTCGTATCTTAGTTGCATATTTACGCTGGCCGCTAGGTGGCGCTTCAGTCGATTTACGCGTCGAATATGCAAATGAGCTAGATACGCCGATTCACAAATGTACTCACGGCCGGGCGTCGTATTTTACGTCGTTTGCGTAAGCGTTAGTCCGACGTAAAGTTACCCCTGCTATATGAGGCACAGCCAATGTTAAGTATGGACGTCGGGACAGCGTAGAATTGTACGCCGTTTGCGTAAATCGTTCGGGTCGTTTTCATTGACTACTTGCGACGTGATTTCGCGCATGCGCACTGGGATACGTCCACGGACGGCGCATGCGCCGTTCAGAAAAAACGTAAATTACATGGGGTCATGATTCATTTACATGGATCACGCCCCCTACCTGCCTATTTTGAATTTAGCGCCCTTACGCCGGCCAATTTACGCTACGCCATCCGCAACTTACGGAGCAAGTGCTTTCTGAATAAGGCACTTGCCTGTAAAAGTTGCGGAGGCGTAGCGTAAATAGAATACGCTACGCCGACGGAAAGACACAGATGTATCTGAATCCGGCCCTATTTATTTATATTATATATATATTTTTTTTATTATTTATAATGTGTGTGTGTGTATATATATATATATATATATATATATATATATATACAGTACAGACCAAAAGTTTGGACACACCTTCTCATTCAAAGAGTTTTCTTTATTTTCATGACTATGAAAATTGTAGAGTCACACTGAAGGCATCAAACTATGAATTAACACATGTGGAATTATATACATAACAAAAAAGTGTGTAACAACTGAAAATATGTCATATTATAGGTTCTTCAAAGTAGCCACATTTTGCAGCAGACATATCTCTAGAACAACTGATAAGAGGAGACTGTGTGAATCAGGCCTTCATGGTACAATATCTGCTAGGAAACCACTGCTAAAGAAAGGCAACAAGCAGAAGAGACTTGTTTGGGTTAAAGAACACAAGGAATGGACATTAGACCAGTGGAAATCTGTGCTTTGGTCTGATGAGTCCAAACTTGAGATCTTTGGTTCCAACCACCTTGTCTTTGTGCAACGCAGAAAAGGTGAACAGATGGACTCTACATGCCTAGTTCCCACTGTGAAGCATGGAGGAGGAGGTGTGATGGTGTGGGGGTGCTTTGCTGGTGACACTGTTGGGGATTTATTCAAAATTGAAGGCATACTGAACCAGCATGGCTACCACAGCATCTTGCAGCGGCATGCTATTCCATCCGGTTTGCGTTTAGTTGGACCATCATTTATTTTTCAACCGGACAATGACCCCAAACACACCTCCAGGCTGTGTAAGGGCTATTTGACCAAGAAGGAGAGTGATGGGGTGCTGCGCCAGATGACCTGGCCTCCACTGTCACAGGACCTGAACCCTATCGAGATGGTTTGGGGTGAGCTGGACCGAAGAGTGAAGGCAAAAGGGCCAACAAGTGCTAAGCATCTCTGGGAACTCCTTCAAGACTGTTGGAAGACAATTTCAGGCGACTACCTCTTGAAGCTCATCAAGAGAATGCCAAGAGTGTGCAAAGCAGTAATCAAAGCAAAAGGTGGCTACTTTGAAGAACCTAGAATATGACATATTTTCAGTTGTTTCACATTTGTTTGTTATGTATATAATTCCACATGTGTTAATTCAGAAGGTGTGTCCAAACTTTTGGTCTGTACTGTGTGTGTGTGTGTGTATATATATATATATATATATAAAAAAAATTATAATATGTGTGTGTGTGTTTATATTTATGTATGTATATTATATATATATATTTATTGTTTATAATATATGTGTGTGTGTGTGTATGTATATAATATATATGTATTTATTTATAACGTGTATGTGTATGAACACAACTAAAATGGTCATCTTATTTGTGCTTTTCTGAAATATATAGAGGTTAGCAGGGGTAATATATATATATATATATACATATATATTATGTGTGTGTGTGTAATATATATATACACACACATTAGCCATTAACTGCTGCAAGCAAATGTATATTTTAGCAAAGCACCAGTGACCATTTTAGTTGCGTTGGTTGTTGTGTGAAATGGCACTTGAGCGGGTCGCACTGCACAAGGCTGGTGAGTGAGGAGGTATCAGCAGAAGTATGTAAGGAACTCCGCTTGGCTGGGGGAAGGGGCACACAGATAACCACATGCTTTTCCCTCTACTCAGTATAGCTAGTCAGCTAGTGAGGTATTGCTGCTCTAATCTCCTCTAAGCACACAGTATAACAGGGCTGTGCTGTTATCTGACACCAAGCTGAGCCAGAGAAGAGGGAGGAATAGAGCAGAAAGCTGGTCTGCTGAAAAGAAAGAGCAGGACAAATCTCTCCCAGCAACTAAATCATGTGGCTGACTAAAACTCTGCTTGGTGCCTTTGTCTTTCTGTCGTCTTTATTTCACACGGTCCCTAGCAGCTGGGAATGGCACGGCCTATGTGTTTACAGCTTGGGCAACTGAAATTATGAACCACACGTGGCAAATATTGGGAACATAAAATTGAATTGTCCTTTTAACGTGTACAACGCTGATAGTGAGACTCTCAGGCAATATATATGTACACAATTTTATACACGTTTTCCCTCCAAAAATATATCCGTTACCATAGGGTCTGCGGCCAAGGTGCCAACAGCACTGATATCACCACTCAGAGGCTTACGTCACATCACAGCTATCGTGCATGAGCTGGCATGATATTGGCCAATGTAATAAATGTGCATATAATCATTTTGAGTGCAGTAAATTTTAGAGCTGCCATTACTGACCCTCTTCTGAAAATATTAGGTGCCTGGCTGTCTCTGGAACAAGGATTTATGTCCAGGTGAATCAGAACTTAAGATTGTAAGCTCTGATAAGCATTGCCCTTGTTCTGACAACTTGACCAACCTGGTAGAATGTGCAGCCTGCGTCACTTCCTGTGACGTGGAATCGGCTGTATCTCCAAAACGAGCGCACACGCAACACGTCATACTTCCCTTCAGTGGCTGACATCGGTGCACAGAGGAATTTGCCTGACAAAATGCTCGACTGAATACTGCACATGCACATGGCAGAGATCAACTAACACTAACTTACGACATTTACATTGCTAAGAATCTAGTCATCTACTCTGCCAAGCATGCGTACACCGTACGGAATGATTGTCTGCATATCACATTCACAAACAAACAATGATTTTATAAATATTTCACTAATTTTCATTTTGTTATATATATATAAAATCGCTGTTTGTGAATGTGATATGCGGACAATCATTTCGTACAGCACACGCATGCGTAGTTACTTTCTTTGCTTGGCAGGGTAGATGACTAGATTCGTAAGGGTTAGTTTTCTGCCGTGCACATGAGCTGTAGTTGATCAAGCATTTTGCCAGGCAAATTGTTCTGTGAACCGACGTCAGCCACTGAAGGGATGTAGAATGCATTGTGCCTGCGCAATGCACCCGGTTTGAAGATACAGCTGATTCCAGGAAGTGACACGGGTTGCACCTTCTGCCAGGTTAGTCATTTTGTCAGAACACTCTCCTACCCTCTTGATTTGAATTGTAACTGTATTGTCTTCATTCATGTTGTAAAGCTCTATGCAAATTGTTAGTGCTCTATAGATCCTGTATAATGAGGTCTGTATCTCAAACAAAGCAATGGATCAGCATGAAAAGCCATGCGAATAGTGTTTTTCAGAGGACAGTGACAACAGTGGCAGACTACATATACTCTCAATATGATTTATTTATCCTAAACCTTTCCTCAGGCGGAAATTATTCCAACCCCTAAATCTATCACAGAACCTAACCCTTAAGACCATCTATACCCCTAATGTTTGAAAATCTTAGCACTAGACCGCACCAAAACCCAAGCACCATACTCATAATGGAAAACAACCACATTCAAGCATGAGCAGCCAAGCTGGCGATGTCAGCATGGCTGGGATCCAAGAGGTAAGAGACCGCACAGGGACAATCAGTGGGGGTTCCCTAAAAGGTCAGAATGCATATTCTGGTTTGGGGACCCAAGTTATTGAAGTCGGTGGATCAGTCTGACAGTCAGGCAAGAAGCATTTCCAAGAGAAGAGGTCAGTAACGGTAGCCAGATTACCTTTAAACCAGTCATAGCTTGGTGCTTTTATGTCTGCCGTAGCCATTAAAGGTTAGACATGTTGGCGCAATCTAACTATCTTTAGGCATCTGCAGGCCATTAACCATGGATCAGGACATGGTACAGACACCTCCAGTAAATGTATATCTAGCACAGTGTTTCTAAACCTTTTTTCAGCCGAGGCACCCTTTAAAATGATGGGAAATCTCAAGGCACCCTTTAAAATGATGGGAAGTCTCAAGGCACCCTTTAAAATGATGGGAAATTTCAAGGCACCCTTTAAAATGATGGGAAATTTAAGGCACCCTTTAAAATGATGGGAAATTATTTCAAGGCACCCTTTAAAATGATGGGAAATCTCAAGGCGCCCTTTAAAATGATGGGAAATCCCAAGACACCCTTTAAAATGATGGGAAATCTCAAGGCACCCTTTAAAATGATGGGAAATCTCAAGGCACCCTTTAAAATGATGGGAAATCTCAAGGCACCCTTTAAAATGATGGGAAATCTCAAGGCGCCCTTTAAAATGATGGGAAATCTCAAGGCGCCCTTTAAAATGATGGGAAATCTCAAGGCGCCCTTTAAAATGATGGGAAATCTCAAGGCGCCCTTTAAAATGATGGGAAATCTCAAGGCACCCTTTAAAATGATGGGAAATCTCAGGGCGCCCTTTAAAATGATGGGAAATCTCAAGGCGACCCTTTAAAATGATGGGAAATCTCAAGGCGCCCTTTAAAATGATGGGAAATCTCAAGGCACCCTTTAAAATGATGGGAAATCTCAAGGCACCCTTTAAAATGAAGGAACCCATTCTATAATGTAAAAATCAATTTTAATAGCTTGTAGCAACATCCACATGTAGGACACCCAACAATAGAGGCAAATTATTCTTCCAAAGCAAATACACTTTTGCACACCGGTACTGACTAGTATTTCTGTTTCTCTTCCCCCCCAATTTCTCTCCATCAGTCAGCTGATGTCACCCCAGTGCTGAGGGAAAGGGGCACAGGAGGACACAAGGATTCTGTGGAGGCAACAGACATCCTCCTTATTAACTGATGATGTCATCGGTTGTTAGAATGCCAGTGTCTGGAAAGTTGTCATTCCTCCATCAAGCCTTGGCCGAAGGTGTGCTGGTGCCCCATAGACAATAGAAATTGTATCATCTCCTCCTTGGTCAGATCAAGCAGTCTATCGTCCAAGGTCTATGGGCACCTTTTGTCGCCTATGTTTATGTAGTCAGCCTTGTTCTGGGGATCGGTGACAAATCTCACACCGCGAGGAGGAAGATGACATTTCCATTTGTGCTTGGCAATGTTTGTGTTCATTATGTTTTCCCACTAGGAATTTGAGTTCCAATCACTTGAAGGAATCTACAATAGTCGGTCTTGTTTTAAACCACAATTAATTATTTGCATTTGTGTTGGTTGAGGAAAAAGAAAACAATCAAGAAACTGGCAATTAACAAGAGCAACCTTTCCTGTATGCAAATAACCACAAGCTGTTCTATTGTCTGTTTTCCATCAGCACACTAGAAGGGTTGGGAGATCTGTAGTGGATGCTTTTCAGTTTATTCTAATGGCAGGTGAAAATCGGGACTTGTAATCTACACCTTCCCTGTAGGATCAATGGGGTCCCCTGGATAGAAGTGTAGACCTGTCTCCGGGAAATGATTGCAATCCATCACATTTCACTTATTTGTACGGAGCTGCATGTTCTGTATAGATCTGTGTGATACAGGAAAGAAAATAATGCTGATCTTTTCTGCAAGACTGCAGGTTTGTGGATGATGATTTATGAATGAGATTAGGTTCTTTTTATATATATATATATATATATAAATTTTGCCAATCTGCACATCATTTATATACCTCATATATTTGTTTAACCAGTGGTTTGAACAAAAGAAAATGACTTTATTCACTATGGATGGGGGGATCGCTCCCTCTGCGCTATTGTACTGACAGTGGGGAGACTTCCCTCGCCTTCAGAATACACTGACCAACATCAGCGGCTATAGCCGGCGGCGCTAATCGAGAAAATATTTTCCTGCCCATACATAAATCAAAATTCATCCGGCCCCTGCTGAACCAGACAAATTCTGATCCTTGTATGACAGGTGTTCTGTCAAAGTGCCCCCCCCCCCCCATCAAATAGTGTCCGCATTCACAGGACTGACCCGCACTCCAGATGAGTTGCTGCTCAGCTGGAGTGACGTGACCAGGGCGTAAACGCACATTGTAGGAGGTATCTCTCAATGGGAGATACCATTTCACAAGCACAATTTAATACTTATACAAACAGCGGGGGCAGACTGTAGCGCTCACCTTGTGGCTCACCACTAGCTGCCTTTCAGTAGCAGTGATGCACAATCTGAGAACTACGGTTTCCCCCTGCTGTTTATATAGGTTTAAATTGTGCCTTTAAAAATGGTATCTCCCATCGAGAGATCCCTCCTTACAATGTGCGCATGCGCCTGGCTGAACGGAAAATCAGCCATTGTGCTATAACGTACAGCACATGCGCAGTTTGTCCGGGGCACTATTTGATGGGGGGGGGGGGGGCACTTCTCCACAGAATACCAGCTTAAATCTGGGTATTCAGGGGCTGACCAGGCTGTTTGACCGAAGGGTCATATTTATAGTCCCAGTAAGACTGCTTGGATGTTTAGCACTTCTGGATCTAGTAGAGAATAAATAAATAAATAAATACATACGGAGGAGGATGTCATAATATTGCAGTTGGATTTTCCATCCTGTTTGCTCAATGTATGATCAGATCAGAACCACAGTTGGTGTAAGCGGTGAAGTGCAGATAAATGAACTTAGGCTGGCCATACACGGTTCCAACCGTCAATGTGTAGTCTGACTGTACTGAGTTCATCGATCGATCCACTTGGGTACAATCAGCCTGCCGGATGCTCTTGTGATTATTGGTAGCAGCTGCTAATGACTGGATTCTCCCGGGGGGGGGCATGCAGGAAAGAAATTTGCACTGTGTATGACAGAATTCAGAATTCTCCGACAGTGCTTGGATCTGATTGAATGCAGAGCATTATACCGCTGACAATTTTCCATCCAGTTCTTTGCTTTTTCAATTGAAGAATGTTGGGAGAAGGGGTGACGGCAGGGCTATCTACTGATTGGGTTTTGTCCGGTTCATTAGGACTAGTGAACAATGGCTGATGCTGTAACTCCCTGAGAATAATGGCAGAGCTTGTTTAAACATGCACTGATTGAGTCCGTGTATGATTGTATCAGCCATACAGGTCATTCAATACCTCAACAAATATATGTTAGGAGTGCAGGGCCATCAGGTGTAACTGAGGACAAGATGCAAGCTGCTTAAAGCAGAATTTTCTCCATAACAACTTGATAAAAATAATGTTCTTTAGCAAGGAACACACATTAATAGATATGCTACCAAAATTAGTGTGTTTATTATTGCTCCTGTCTGTTCTTGCTGGAAGCTGCCATGTTGCTAACGCTCAGAGCCCCTGAACAGTAGTAAATCTTTAGACTGGCAGCAGATTGGCCTAAAAATAGAGAGCAACTGCGCATGTGCAGAATAGGTCAAGATGGTGTATTACTGGATTTTAAACCATATAGGCACTTGTTTTTATGTTTTATATAGCTATAACTGCAAAAGGGGCCAGCCTGAAGTGATCTAGCAAGACTTAATTTTCTGACTAATGATCCACTTTAATGATGGCAATGCACATTACATCTAGAACATTATATATTTTGTATGTTGTCCCTGAATGATCTTCTAAACCTGTATATTTTGCATTTAGATCTGGCAGTGTGGAGGAAAGTTGTTATTCACACCTTGTTCACGTGTGGGACACATCTATCGCTTACAAGGGTGGCAAGGAAACCCTCCTCCTGTCTACGTGGGATCATCGCCAACACTGAAGGTTTGTTGTTGTTTTTTTATCCTTATACAGCAAAAGTTTAAATTATATTAAAACACAAATTTCTAGTTAAAGCGGACCTTCAGTAATTTTTTTAACTTTCCATCTATTAAATCTTCTGCCCTTGTTGTTTTAACTTTGAATAGTCTTTTCTGGTCATTAGCCTAGGCTTATAACATCATGCACAGTGCTCTCTCACTCTCATGAGAGTTTGCCAGGAAATCAGGGGAGATGAGTCATACGATGGCCAATGAAAGCTGCAGAGCTGGAGGTGTGCCTCTGTGTGTCAATCCAGGAAGTGAACGGGCAGCAGCTTCAGCTGCCCACAGTTAAAATTATTGCAGCCAGACTCTGTGGAAGAAGATTTCTGCAGCATATTTGGCAAATACAGAATCACAGTATATATAAAATAATATGCAAAGTGGTTGGAGGGAAGCTTTAGAATGGCAAAGATGTTTTTATTACAAATGACGTGAGCAGACTGCAGTTGCTCTTTAAATCGCAGGATATTTTTTTAGAATGAAATGATTACATACAACCAGTTATTAGCATGTGTCTATGGGCACTCCTGTTATATTATGCTTATACTCTACATTGTGACATCAAAAAAAAAACATTTTTGTTTTGGGGTTTACAACCACTTTAAGTTTGTTTTTAACCACCTTGTTAAAATGTCACCCAAAAAGCCCTTTTATGTGGCCAGTGCTGGGGTAAAATAGAGCACATGGGGCTAGAGTTAGTTGTTGGTCTGGCTTACCAGATATATACCTGGTGGTAGGGTTGGGGATGCTCACCTTAAGGCCCCTTTCACGTTGAGGCGTGGAGCCGCGGTGACGGTATAGCCGCGCTATTTGTAGCGCCGCTATACCGTCGTGTTTACCGCGATATTCGGGCGCTAGCGGTGAGGTTTTAACCCCCGCTAGCGGCCGAAAAAGGGTTAATACCGCCCGCGTTGCGGGCGGCATTACCACGCTATTACCGCGGTTTCCCATTGATTCCAATGGGAAGGCGCGCTATAGGAGCGGTGAACACACCGCTCCTATACCGCGGTAAAGATGCGGCTAGCAGGACTTTTGGAGCGTTCCTGCTAGCGCACCGCTTCAGTGTGAAAGCCTTCGGGCTTTCACATTGAACACTACAGGGCATGATTTTTCATGAGGTATAGCAGCGCTATTTTTAGCGC
Source organism: Rana kukunoris (assembly GCA_029574335.1). NCBI lineage: Eukaryota > Metazoa > Chordata > Amphibia > Anura > Ranidae > Rana > Rana kukunoris. Next base: position 592,190,243 of record CM056049.1, read on the forward strand.
TGTACCGCATGAAAAACGCCTCAATGTGAAAGGGGCCTAAGGGGAGTGTAAAAAATTGGTATTTTATTTTTGCTCAGTTTTCTTTATAAAATTAAAAACGCATACAAATCTAATGTCAGAAAAGAAGGTCTGGACTAAAAAAAAAAAAAAAGTTTAATATTAACATGCATGTATTTAATAATATAAGAATGCCTGCTGCAGTCAAGAAATGCCAAATTAAAGACAAATAACATTAAAAGGAAAAAGTTACTCCTGTTACACCCCAGCTGCATTCCTCCTCCTGTAGGCACCAATCATGTGAATGGGCCTTCTCCCAGGTCCTGGGAACACCAAGGAGTCTGAATCCCATGAGAAGTCACATCAACACACTATGCAGGAGTAACTTCGGCCTCTTTCACACAGCTTCAGCTTGTATATGAGCAGTGTGAACAGCAAGCTTTGACAAAGAATTTGCAGAGCTTTTCAGCAAGCTTTGTTAAAGCTTTTAAAGTACCATTGGGCTCCAGTTGGTAAATGTTGAACACAGATTCTTATAATTAGTGCGGATCGCCACTTTAAACAAGGTGGCAGAACTTTTTGAAGCCTGCTAGCAGCTTGTTTAAAGTGGCAATCGGCACTCCACATAGGATCTGTGTTTAACCACTTAAGGACCGCCTAACGCCGATATACGTCGGCAGAATGGAACAGCTGGGCACAATCACGTACCAAAATGGTGTCAAAATTGTCCGATGTGTCCGCCATAATGTCGCAGTCACGAAAAAAAATGTTTTTATATATTTTTGGGGGATATTTATTATAGAAAAAAGTTACAAATATTGCATTTCTTTTTTTCAAAATTATCACTCAAAAACTGATGATCAAATACCACCAAAAGAAAGCTCTATTTGTGGGAAAAAAAGGACACCAATTTTGTTTGGGAACCACGTCGCACGATCGCGCAATTGTCAGTTAAAACGACGCAGTGCCGAATCGCAAAAAGGGGCCTGGTCCTTTACCTGCATATTGGTCCGGGTCTTAAGTGGTTAGCATGTATAAACTGGAGTTGAATGGTACTTTAACTGCTTCAACAAAGCTTGCAGAATGCTCTAGAAATGCTTTGTAAAAGCTTGATGTTCACACTGCTCCTGTACAAGCTGAAGCCCGATGTGAAATAGGGCTTCTTGTGAGATTTAAATTCCTCAGCTTTCCCAGAATGTTCAGAAAAGGTCCAAGGACAGGTCGGCTCACTGGAATGAGAGATGTAAAGTGATTATTTTAATTAATTTATGTTTTTAACTTCAATTTTTTAGTTGGTGATCCTTATGGTGAGGGAGCTACAATAGAAATTTACCTTTCATTTTCAAGCAGGGTGTACTTTAAGATAAAGGAGTACATCAGGGGTCTGCAACTTGCGGGCTGCACTCAGCTCGCCGCCACCAAATGTCCAGCCCACGGACATTTTAACCCCGATCGGGATAACAACCTATACAGCCAAGAAGCCATTCGGCTGTTATCCCAAGCCGTGGGAGGGACATTCCCCCTTTCGCCACCTTCTGCAGATGGCCTGGGCTCTCCCGTCCCACCAGGAGGACCAAGTGACCAGCTGGCCCGTCCGCCGGCTGGCTGGAGACTCGAAGGAAGCTGCAATCGGCTTCGATCGGATCTAGTAACCCAGAAGTGATGTCATGACATCACTTCAGGTTTACAGAAGACTTAAAGGCGCCAAATTAAAAAAAAATGACAGCATTCAAAACAGCCAAACGTTGGCGTTTTGAATGCTTTTAAGTGCACGTGTCACTGCCTACTACTGTCACAGGGGATGTTTACATTCCTTCTAAAAGCAATAAAAGTGATCAGAATTTTTTTTTTCTAAAGGCACAGTGTAAAAAAAATATAAAAAAAAGAAATAAAAACAAAACAAAAACGAACGCATGCATAAGTTGCCACTGTAAATTTAAACAGTGTTCAAAACACACATGTGAGGTATCGCCAAAATCGTTAGCGAGAGCAATAATTTTAGCACAAGACCTCGTCTGCAAGTGACGGACTGTAGAAAATTTTAAAGCATCGCCTATTTTTAAGTACTGTAGTTTGTTGCTATTCCACGAGTGTGCGCAATCTTAAAGCATAACATGGGGGGGCGTGCTGTGTGATGTGCCGGAGCAGGCCGTGTGATGTGCGGGGGGGGGGGGCCATGTGATGTGCAGGGTGGGGGCCGTGTGATGTGCAGGGTGGGGGCTGTGTGATGTGCAGGGGGGGCTGTGTAATGTGCAGGGGGGGGGGGGGCTGTGTAATGTGCAGGGGGGGGCTGTGTGATGTGCGGGGGCTGTGTAATATGCAGGGGGGGTTCTGTGCTGTGCGGGGGGCTGTGTAATATGCAGGGGGGTTGTGTGATGTTCAGGGGGGCTGTGCGATATGCAGGGAGGTTCTGTGGTGTGTAGGAGGGGTTGTGTGATGTGCGGGGGGCTGTGTAATATGCAGGGGGGTTCTGTGGTGTGCGGGGGGCTGTGTAATATGCAGGGGGGTTCTGTGATGTGCAGGGGGGCTGTGCGATATGCAGGGAGGTTCTGTGGTGTGGGAGGGGCTGTGTAATATGCAGGGGGGGTTCTGTGGTGTGTGGGGGGCTGTGTAATATGCAGGGGGGAGGGTTCTGTGGTGTGTGGGGGGCTGTGTAATATGCAGGGGGGGGGTTCTGTGGTGTGTGGGGGGCTGTGTAATATGCAGGGGGGTTCTGTGATGTGCATGGGGGGGCTGTGTAATGTAATGGGGTCCAGATTATTATATTCATTTATTAGCATGTGAATGCGGCCCTCCTTGCATTCACATACGTTGAATCTGGAAAAAGGTTGCTGACCCCTGGAGTACATAGTCAGTGTTTTATTGTAAAGTGACCAGAATTGGCAATAGTCCTACCACTTGATACCATTCTGTGAGGTTTGGTATGTCAGAAACAAATGTATAAATACGAATACATGAAAGATCTGTGCTTGTTCTGCTCTCTTCCTCAGCCCCTGGTTGGAATTGTGTCCTTGTGTTGACTGGATTGTGCAGCTTCTACTTTGTGTGTGTTTAGCAAAGTTTAAATGGTTTTCAGAGGCATGACAGGTTGTGGCAGGATAATTGAGCATCTCTTTTAATCCACATGTATTTCCTATAAAAGCCTGAGCCAGAGACAGTTCTCCTGCCATAACTTGTCGTTCCAGTGAGAATATAACGCAGGTAATTGTGCTTGATGCTTGCTTAGACTGCTTCAAATATTCAAAGGAACTTCAAACCTCTTACATTCTATCCAAAATTTCCAATTTATGTCACATGTCTTCCCTTAATTTATGAGCTCAGTGTGACTTCTCTTAACAATCTTTGTACATGATATTTAAACAAAACAGTTTTACTGTTTGAGAACATCCATTTTGTGGGCTGACCCAGAAACCAGCCTATCGTGTTTATTGAGAAATTTGGAATTAAAGTGATGCTAAACACACACTGTATAATTTACATTGTCCCTTCTATTTCTGTATATGAATAAGGACGCTGTAATTATTTTAATAAACAAGTACCTTTTTCCTAATCGATATACAGCTGTCGCATGACCCAGCTATTTCCCAGCCTGTCTGCAGGGAAACATACACAGGAGGGGCTTTGAGTCCTCTACTGCTGGTCACATGTTAAAAAAAAAAAAACTGCCTTTAGAATGCAGAGTAAAAATAAATAAAGAATATCAATGAACTCAGGAAAGAACAAAAACTGCGCTAATAACAAAAAATAAAAAATATTGAGTAAATAAAAAGATCTAAAAACGATCCTGCTATCCTTGTTATTATCAATGAACTGTTTTAAATTGTCATACAAATATATATTTTAAATTAGGGTTGTCCCGATACCACTTTTTTAGGACCGAGTACAAGTACCGATACTTTTTTTTTCATGTACTCGCCGATACCGAATACCGATACTTTTTTTTAAATGTGTCACCCAAATGCAGCCATGTCCTCCCCCAAATGCAGCCATGTCCTCCCCCAAATGCAGCCATGTCCTCCCCCAAATGCAGCCATGTCCTCCCACATATGCAGCCATGTCCTCCCACATATGCAGCCATGTCCACCCACATATGCAGCCATGTCCACCCACATATGCAGCCATGTCCACCCACATATGCAGCCATGTCCACCCACATATGCAGCCATGTCCACCCACATATGCAGCCATGTCCACCCACATATGCAGCCATGTCCTCCCACATATGCAGCCATGTCCTCCCACATATGCAGCCATGTCCTCCCACATATGCAGCCATGTCCCCCCACATATGCAGCCATGTCCCCCCACATATGCAGCCATGTCCCCCCACATATGCAGCCATGTCCCCCCACATATGCAGCCATGTCCCCCCACATATGCAGCCATGTCCCCCCACATATGCAGCCATGTCCCCCCATATGTCCCCCCATACCTAGATACATAATCTGGAAAAATCATTCTACCAAAAAAGGTTTTCATTGCTGCCACAGACAAGTTCTATTGGCTTCCAGTTTTTAGTCACATGACAAAATTTGACCGGTTCAGCAGCAGCCAGCTGAATTTCAATTAATCTATGGGTAGGCTGGTTGTACTGAAGTCAAACTGTTGATCAACTTCAGTACAACCAGCCTGTTTTTTTTTTTTTGCTTGATCACTGCCAGGGGCTATAGGCACCAGAAGGGATTATTGTATTCTGACGACTGGGAAACCTTCCGCTGATAGAATACAATACAGCAGCTAGAGGAGTTTCCCCATCAGCACTGACTGTGTTTATGGGGGAATCCAGCATAATTGCTTAATGTATGGCCTGCCTTAGAATACAGTGTGGCCACAAGTGATTTATTTTCCTATAAGAGATGGTAACTATGAAGGCTCTCTTGTCAGACTTGGTCATTGCCATTTTAAAAAAAGCCAATAGAAATCCCATGAGTGCTATTGTCTTAACACTCTATAAGGGAAAGGGACATCACTTTACATGCAAACTGTGCGCTTTGTAATGGTATAAAAGCAGCGCTGCTAATTATAATGCCTGACTAATGAACCAAGGCAAAGTCCATTAGGGAAAGCTGCAGCTGCTTTAGTTTCAGCATTTGTTGTAGTTCATTTCAGTATTGCAGCATCTTCTCCTTAATAAAAATCTCCCATTGCACACATGGGCAATCTGAGACTTGTGTATGAAAGTATGAGTGATGTAACAGCTGTCTGAGTTCCCTGCTTCCACCTGCTGGATTCAGATGTTTACTGGAAATTGACAGAGAATGGAGAGTTCAAATGTGACCAGGACCGCCATCAGAAATCAGGGGGGCCCCATACAAACCTAATGCAAGGGCCCCCATCCATAGACAAGGGCGGATCCAGAGTCTAGTCTCGGGAGGGGCACTGCCAGAAAATAAGGTGTTGCTTACAGAACTCAATTAGGTGTCCGATGTGTCCGCTGCAATGTTGCAGTACCGCTAAAAAAATCAATGATTGCCGCCATTACTAGTAAAAAATATTTAAGTATAACTGCCATAAATCTATCCCATAGTTTCTAGACGATTGTCAGGGACTGCAGACATGGTACAAGAGATGGTCAGAGACTGCAGACATAGTACAAGTGAAGGTCAGAGAATGCAGACATGGTACAAGAGATGGTCAGAGAATGCAGACATGGTACAAGAGATGGTCAGAGACTGCAGATATAGTACAAGAGATGGTCAGAGAATGCAGACATGGTACAATAGATGGTCAGAGGATGCAGACATGGTACAAGAGATGGTCAGAGACTGCAGACATGGTACAAGAGATGGTCAGAGACTGCAGACATGGTACAAGAGATGGTCAGAGACTGCAGACGTGGTACAAGAGATGGTCAGAGACTGCAGACGTGGTACAACGGATGGTCAGAGACTGTAGACGTGGTACAGGAGATGGTCAGAGACTGTAGACGTGGTACAGGAGATGGTCAGAGACTGTAGACGTGGTACAGGAGATGGTCAAAGACTGCAGGCATGGTACAAGGGATGGTCAGAGACTGCAGGCATGGTACAAGGGATGGTCAGAGACTGCAGGCATGGTACAAGGGATGGTCAGAGACTGCAGGCATGGTACAAGGGATGGTCAGAGACTGCAGGCATGGTACAAGGGATGGTCAGAGACTGCAGGCATGGTACAAGGGATGGTCAGAGACTGCAGGCATGGTACAAGGGATGGTCAGAGACTGCAGGCATGGTACAAGGGATGGTCAGAGACTGCAGGCATGATACAAGGGATGGTCAGAGACTGCAGGCATGATACAAGGGATGGTGAGAGACTGCAGGCATGGTACAAGGGATGTTTAGAGACTGAAGACATGGTACAAGAGATCAATGCAGCCTCATCAGTGCCCATCATTGCAGCCTCACTGTGCATATGAACGCAGCCCCACCTTTGTATAAAAATTCAGTCCCACTTTTGTATATTAATGCAGTCCCACTTTTGTTTATTAATGCACTACTACTTTTGTATATTAATGCAGTCCCACTTTTGTATATCAATGCAGCCCCACCTTTGTATATGAATCCAGTCCCACTTTTGTCTATGAATCCAGTCCCACTTTTGTCTATGAATCCAGTCCCACTTTTGTATATAAATGCAGCCCCACTTTTGTATATAAATGCAGCCCCACTTTTGTATATAAATGCAGCCCCACTTTTGTCTATTAATGCAGCCACACTTTTGTCTATTAATGCAGCCACACTGTGCATGGCACTCACCATGGCATTACCTCGATCACACACAGCAGGTATCTCCTCTCCCGACGTGTGTCATGGAACAAACAGGAGCTGTAGGTCTGTGTTCGGCAGGGCAGTGTGCTCTAGCAAGGTCCCCCCTAGACGGGCTTGTGTGATAGACAAAACACTGATTCAATCAGTGTTCCATCTCCATCTACTATCACACAAGCAGGTCTAGCACAGGCAGCACAGACGAACACAGATCCAGCTCTCACACACAGCCAGAGATGCCGGATGTCATACACACAGGAGAGAGGGGAGCGCTGCAGTCAGCTACAGCTCAAAGCAGCCTCAGGACAGGCAGCCTACCGGCCCTGGTGATAAGAGAGAGAGAGTGAGAGACTCGGCAGCGGCAGCTGCAGGCAGGCCCGGACTGGGATAAAAAATAGGCCTGGGCATTTTAGACTGAGCAGCCCAGGGGGGGGGGGGGGAAGAAAGATAGATAAAGATAAAAAGAAAGAAGGGGAGGAAGGAAGATAGATTGATAGATAGATAGAAAGCAATAAGGGAAGATAGATAGATAGATAGATAGATAGACAGATAAACAAGAAAGATAGATAGATAAACAAGAAAGATAGATAGATAAACAAGAAATATAGATAAAGATAGAAAGCAAGAAGGGAAGGAAGGAAGATAGATAAAGAAAGACATATAGATAAAGAAAGAAGGGATAGATAGATATAGATAGATAGATAGCAAGAAGGGAAGGAAGGAAGATAGATAAAGAAATAAATATAGATAAAGAAATAAGGGAAGATAGATAGATAGGTAGATAGATAAAGAAGGGAAGGAAGGAAGATAGATAAAGAAAGAAAGATAGATAAAGATAGAAAGAAAGAAGAGAAGGAAGGAAGATAGATAAAGATAAATAGATAGATAGATAGATATAGATAGACAGCGGCGGTGCGTCTATAGAGGGCACCGGAGCGCCGCCCCCTCTGGCTCAGCCGCGACGATGGGCACAGTGGCGACGATGGGCACAGTGGCGACGATGGGCACAGTGGCGACAATTAAAGGACACAGGGGCATCAATTGGCACAGTGGCGACAATTGAAGGGCACAGTGGCTGTGTTTGATGGCATGGCACAGTGGTGACACTTGATGGCACAGTGGCTGTGTTAGATGGCATGGCACAGTGGCTGCGTTTGATGGCATGGCACAGTGGTGACAATTGATGGCACAGTGGCTGTGTTTGATGGCATGGCACAGAGATGACAATTGATGGCACAGTGGCTGTGTTTGATGGCATGGCACAGTGGCTGTGTTTGATGGCATGGCACAGTGGTGACAATTGATGGCACAGTGGCTGTGTTTGATGGCATGGCACAGTGGTGACAATTGATGGCACAGTGGCTGCGTTTGATGGCACAGTGGCTGTGTTTGATGGCACAGTGGCTGCGTTTGATGGCATTGCACAGTGGTGACAATTGATGGGCCCAGTGGCTGCGTTTGATGGGCACAGTGAGGCTGCAATTGTTTTTTTTTCATTTGCGCCCACCAAAGATTTTGAGCACCAGCCGCCACTGTAGATAGATAGCTAGATAGATTATTATCTATCTATCTACAGTGGCAGCTGGTGGGGGGGGTGCAAACGAAAAAAAGAGAGAGAGAGAAAGAAAGGTGAAGAGAGAGAAGGGAATGAAGGGCACCCCATACATCAGTGTACAGTACTCTCAGTACTCACTCAGAGGCAGGAGGGACTGACTGGATGGATGGATGGATATCAGACTCCATCTTTCCTTTCTGATTGCTAAGCTTGAATCTTCCCGTCCACATCCCTTAGGCAGCAGAACAGTGTCTGTCGGGAGAGTGGGCGGGGCAGACACGGGAGGAGAAGAGGAGAGGGAGGAGTAGAAGCAGCTCCTCTCCTCTAACTGGCCGTGGGGGCAGCAAGGGGAGGGGAGAAGTGTCAGAGCTGGCTATGATACCCCAGCTGATCTCTCTCTATCTGGCGCTGTGTTGGTGGTGTACACCGCCGAGGGCCGTTCGCGGGCCGCAATCGGCCCGCGGTCCACAGGCATTTGCTAGGTTTGCCCTATGGCCAGTCCGGGCCTGGCTGCAGTTAAAGCCAATGTGACATGATTGCCTCGGGGGGGGGGGGGGGGCAATTGCCCTGTTGCCCCCCCCCTGGATCAGCCGTTGTCCATAGATGTACGACTCCATGGATCAACAAAGTGTCAGACAATTCATCTATGTTTTGCTTCCATAATTGTGTTGGACTTATCTGTGATATGCTAAACAATTTATTGTGGTCAGTGTAAGTGTGGATATCTGTCAGGGGTGGCTGGACAGTTAGTATTACCTAAATGTCAGTACAGATATCTGCTCGAACAACAGGAGGTGAATCACGGAAGAACAGGAGTAGAGCCCAATACATTCAGAGACTTGCTCAAACATTAAGGGAGTCACAGAAGGCAAACACTAGTCAACCAATCGGAGGCTAGGAGGTGACCCCACTACATATACAGAGCCTAAGCCTAAGGGCCCACCCATCGCTCCATCATTCTTGGCTGGGCTACTTCCCTCTGCTTGACCCAGTCACTCTCCATTGCTCACTGAGACAATGCGAGTCTGATGGGTAACACTCTGACCAATCAGAGCCCCCCTGCTCCCTCCACCTGCAGCCAGAAAGGGAGACTTGCTGCAGCATTCCCTTGCATAGTTGCCAACATTTGATAAGTAAATAGGAGGTACCAGGGCTTTTTTCTCAGAGGATAGATGCATGAACTCTCCCTTTTCGGACCCTTTTCTCCACACCTACCCATTTCCAAATACTTTTCTTTGGTTCCACCCACACCCCACCTCCGAGTACTGTTCCCTGGTTCTACCCCCTACCTACCTCCCATTCCCATTACTGCCCTTTCAGAGAATACAGAACCAAGTATAATTTTGTGGCGATAATTATGTATGGAATATGGTAACGATAACAAAAATAAAAAGCAGTAAAATAGATCCCCTGCAGGCAGTAACAATAGAACCCCCCTAGCAACAATGGCTCCCCCCAACAACAATGGACAGCCCGAAACAAAATCCCTACCTACACTCGCAGCGACAATGCATACCCCAGCAACAATACACCTCCGTCAGCAATAACAGATCTCCCCACAGCCAGCATCAATAGACTCGCCAGCAACAGTAGACTCCCCCCCCCCCCAACTCTAGATCTCTCCCAGGAATAACTGACCCCCCCAGCAACAATAGGTCCCTCATAGGCAACAGTAGACCCCCCTCCCTGGAAAAAATAGATCCCCTCCAGCTAGAATAGATCCCCCAGCAGTCAATATCAATAGACCCTGCAGCACAACCCAGCACCCCTTGCCATTACATACAGTTAGTGCTGGATGTGCCAGAACTGCATTCCCCTGTGTTCCCCCGTTTATGTTACTGTAGAGCCATCACCCAAGTGCTACACTAAGCAAATAAATCTGTTGTGCTGTTGGTGCACAAATCCACAAGATTTACCACATGTTCACATAGTAATGGCAAAAGCAGCCGTGTAAATGCATATTAAACTGTACAACCCAATTAAAGCAATGAAACATGCAATCGAGTATTGATTTAATTTGCAGGATTATAACTGCAATAAAAATGTAATATTAGGGTGACACATAAATAGATTGGCGAGTAAGTTGCTGTAAGTTGAATAGGTTGGCATGAAATGCATTTTCCTTTCTAATGCCAGGACAAAAAGAATACCATTTATTTACCACGTTGGACCTCTCAGCTTGGCAGCATTGAACTTTCTGACTAGCAACGAAGGGACTCCCAGATAGAAATAATGCAGACCAATTATAGCAGCAAGAAAGGTACCTGAAGACGCTCTCCACAACAAGGGGCACGTCTGAGGCAGAGCAGCCTAAGGGACATAGTGGATACACATCCCATTATCTTCTGTCTCTTCTGCCAGCCCCCAAGGCAGGAAAGATATTGCAGTTTACAGCAAAGTGCCAATTATTTGGGATACTATGGGACAGTGCGTAAAATCTTGGAGCTGTCCTTTGCATGCATGCCCATGGGAACTTTTAGGGGGTCGAGTGAGCCCCGCCCACACTGCAGTGTATGGTTTGCACTGTATAGGACTCACAACTTAACCCGGGCCCTCTTATGACCTGATGGGACCCCTAGGCCCAATACGAGAGTAAAACACAAAATGGTGGCAAACTGGTAATCCAAACTTTCCATGTTGTAAACAAGCAAGATACACGCTAAACGGGTCAACTGCAATCCCTGTAGCTGTCTGGCAACTTTTTACAATAAGGATTACAATCGAGCAAGTTTGGATTTCCAGTGTGCCACCATTTTGTTTCTTATTTATTGTGGACAGGTGGTGAGCCAAGGTCTGCACCTGGTACCTGTTTTTACACCCGTAGCTAGCCTAGGAGTTATGCGTGTCTCCTTGGCTTTCCAATACGAGAGGGCTGGCTGTACCCCCTCCCCTTTTTTTTATCAGTGGCCCTGAGTGTGACTCATTGGTATGAGGCCCTATGTGTGTTGGCTATGACAAATTACCTTATTTGTGTAGAACATCCAAGACCCTACATGTGTTGTAGGTGCTAAATGGTACTACAACTGACCAGTCCAATTGTGTGGCCTTATGTTGGCATTACAAATAGAACAAATGCAGATTGATGAGAATGTTGTCTCTTCTATTACAGAACTATGTCAGAGTTGTGGAAGTCTGGTGGGATGAATACAAGGATTACTTTTATGCCAGTCGTCCAGAAACAAAAGCCCTGGCCTATGGAGACATCAGTGAACTGAAGAAATTCAGAGAAGACCACAACTGCAAAAGTTTCAAATGGTTTATGGAGGAAATAGCATACGACATTCCTGAACACTATCCTTTACCACCGAAAAATGTAGAATGGGGAGAGGTGAGATTACTGCTAAAAACATTGGGTATTTTACAAACTAGGGGTCTTGATGGATGAGTAATGACATCATATCAGCCATAACATCAAGGTGTCCCCTCTGTGTACAGATTAATATTTCCTTGCATGTGTGAATCATAGTAGGTGAGGCTGAAAAAATACACAAGTCCATCAAGTCCAACCTATGTGTGTGATTATAACCTTCACATAATGTTCTGTGTACGGGAAATCTAGTCATTTATTTTTGTAGTTGGAAACCTCTGCATGCTTATAAACTAAATATAGGGACCCCTCAACCCTCTTCCGTGTAAAAAATAACTTTACCCCTCGGGCGGGCCCATGGTATGTCTGCACAAGCCACAAAATATCATCTTGAGTTGTAAAACCTAGACCATTTTGTTTTTTCACTTAAATTATGTGTCTTCTCTTCCCACCTAAAAGTGAAATAATTATATTGTATATTTTAGTGGGGAACGGGCATTTATATCATAAGTTGTTTGGGCAAGGTAGCTGCAGGAAATGTATTTTATATTTGTTCGTAAGCATACTGCCCTTCATGTTTGACCTCATTTTTGGATGGTGTCTTAAAAAAAACACGCTGTTTTGGGGGGATGGAGTGTAGTGTAGACCAAGAAGATTGGTTTTGCTAGCTAAATGTATATTTCTCAATTGACACTAGTTGGCATAAACTGCTTAAGGCCCCTTTCATGCTACCTTTTTTTGCTGCGATTTCAGGGAGACTTGAGGTCTATGAACCTGAACTAGCATCAAAGTCAGACCAAAGTAGCGCAGAGACTACTTTGAAGTCGGCACGACTTGAAGTCATACGAATATGAATGGTTGTCATTGGGAAATCATGAGGAACGACTTGTTGTGCTACTTTGCATACTTTCAACTTATGTTGAAGATGTTCAAGTAAGATTGTTGGATCAGTAAATAAATTGGAGTATCAGGACAGGTCTCTATAAATAAGGCGATATAATGATCACAGAGCTGACGTCTGCTCCATGGAAGAAAACTACCGACTATCTTTATTTTTTGCCAATACTGGCAGGAAATGTAAAGAAAAAGGCTATGCAAAAAAAAAAAAATACATAAAACATATTTCTAATAGAGGTGTAGGAACTTTTTTTTTTTGTTTTAATAAAAAAATGTATATAAAAAAAAAATATTTATTAATATATGTTATCAAGCAATCTCCTGTAGGCACGATGGTCTGGTGTACGCAAACGTTTGGCCATATAGTGTATTTTTGTCTGTGACATTACAAAATATAGTGTGTGTGTATATATATATATATATATATATATATATATATATATATATATATATATATACACACTGCTCAAAAAAATTAAAGGAACACTTTAAAAACATATCAGATCTCAACTCAAAAAATCTCATGCTGGATATCTATACTGATATGGACTGGGTAATGTGTTAGGAATGAAAGGATGGCACATCATTTGATGGAAATTAAAATTATTCACCTACAGAGGGCTGAATTCAAAGACACCCTGAAAATCAAAGTGAAAAAATTATGCAGCAAGCTAGTCCATTTTGCTGAAATTTCATTGCAACCCCTCAAAATGGTCCTCAGTAGTTTGTATGGCCCCAAGTGCTTGTATGCATGCCTGACCATATCAGGGCATGCTCCTAATGAGACGGATGGTGTCCTGGGGTATTTCCTCCCAGATCTGGACCAGAGCATCACTGAGCTCTTGAACAGACTGAGGTGCAACCTGGCGGCACCGGATAGACCGAAACATAATGTCGCAGAGGTGTTCTTCCGGATTTAGGTCAGGTGAGCGTGGGGGCCATTCAATGGTATCAATTTCTTCAAACTCCAGAAACTGGCTGCATGCTCTCGCCACATGAGGCCAGGCATTGTTGTGCACCAGGAGGAACCCAGGACCCACTGCATCAGCATAGGGTCTGACAATGGGTCCAAGGATTTCATCCTGATACCTAGTGGCAGTCAGGGTGCCATTGTATAGCCTGTAGAGATCTGTGCGTCCCTCCATGGATATGCCTCCCCCGACCATCACTGACCCACCACCAAACCGGTCATGCTGAACGATGCTACCGGCAGCATAAAGTTCCCCGTGGCTTCTAAAGACCCTTTCACGTCTGTCACATATGCTCAGGGTGAACTTGCTCTCATCTGTAAAAAAGCAAGGGGCACCAGTGACGGACCTGCCAATTCTGGTGTTCAATGGAAAATGGCAATCGAGCTCCACAGTGTCTGCAGTAAGCACAGAGCACACTAGAGGACGTCGAGCCCTCAGGCCACCCCCATGAAGTCTGTTTCTGATTGTTTGGTCAGAGACATTCACACCAGTGGCCTGCTGGAGTTCATTTTGTAGGGCTCTGGTAGTGCTCATCCTGTTCCTCCTTGCACAAAGGAGCAGATACCGGTCCAGCTGATGGGTTAAGGACCTTCTACGGCTCTGTCCAGCTCTCCTAGAGTAACTGCCTGTCTCCTGGAAACTCCTAAATGCTTGAGACTGTGCTAGGAGTCACGGCAAACCTTCTGGCAATGACACGTATTGCTGTGCCATCCTGGAGGAGTTGGACTGCCTGTGAAACCTTTATAGGGTCCAAGTATCACCTTGTGCTACCAGTAGTGACACTGACACTAGCCAAATGCAAAACTAGTGAAAAGCAGTCAGAGAAGATGAGTAGGGAAAAAAAAATTCTGACACCTCCACCTGAAAAACCTTTCCCGTTTTGGAGGTCGTCTCATTGTTGCCTATCTAGTGCTCCTGTTGTTTTTTTCAATTAACAGCAAAGCAGCTGAAACTGATTAACAACCCCCTCTGTATACACACCCTCTGCTACTTAACTGACCAGATCAATATCCCAGGAGTTCTGATTCAAAAGTGTTTGAGCAGTGTGTATGTGTGTGTGTGTGTGTGTGTGTGTGTGTGTGTAAATATATATATATATATATATATATATATATATATATATATATATATATATATATATAATCTCTTCCCCACTAAAAAATATAAAGCTCATCACCAATTCCCTACCTCTTCCCCCACTGGAAAAACCCAATAAAAAGTTTTGGTTGGAGTTGGGCTGTAGAACTATAGACTAAACTTTTTCCATTTTGGATGGAGCAAGGGAGTGTTAAAACCCCTGTCAGATTTTTTATTTTTTTGTCCCATTAGATTTTTTTTCACTTCCTGTCCCATAGCCAAAAAGGAAGTGGAAATAAATCTCTACAAATACAGGGAATCCATTGGGGACCCCCAGGTCACCAGAACTAATGTCCCCATATTACTTTTCTGAGAACAACCCAAAATTTGGGATTTTCTTTTACTTTCGCTTTCAATGATAATGGTAAAAAGGACTGATTCTCCTTTAATGGGGGCACAGACGGCAATAAAAACTGACAGGCATTCTAAACCCTCTCCACTCCTTCCACAACCTAAAACAAAGTTTTAACAATTTTTTTATTTATAATTTAAGGGCAGTAGGCACATGACACATTCCCAAGTCATTGTCTACATGTAGAAGTGAGGATGGAACCCTCTCTCCTGTCTCATTTTTGTTGATACATTGTTGCCATTATTATTATTTTGGCTCAAACTTGTGTTGCATACACACGGTCACACAAAATTCCGACCGTCAAGAACACGGTGACGTACAACACTACAACCAGCCCAGAAAAATGAAGTTCAATTATTTCAAGCATGCGTCTAATTGATTCAGAGCATGCGTGTTTTTTTTGCGCGTCGGAATTGCATACAGACGATCGGAATTTCCGACAGTTGGAAAAATTGAGAACCAGCTCTCAAATTCCGACAGAAAAAGTCAGATGGAGCTTACACACGGTCAGAATTTCCGACCAAAAGCTCACATCGAACTTTTCTTGTCGGAATTTACAATCGGGTGTACACAGGATTACAATACAATAAAATACAAGAGGGTACAGAGGGCCCTGCTCATAAGAGCTTACAATCTAATTGGGTGCAGCAAGTGGTATAGAAGGTATTAACTGTGGGGGAAGAGCTGATGGAAGTGATAAATGTTCAATTAGGCCATACACGGAGCAAATTTCTTTCCTGCACCTATGTGTTGCAAGAAAGAATTTGGCTTAATTCCCCAATCAACACAGATAGTGTTGATGCGAGAATCTCTCCTGCCAGGCCATTGCCTTCTCCCATCGGGGAAAGCCACCCTGGCCGGACGGAGAAGGTGATTATTTTTGGCGGTTATAGAAGCTGCTAGCGATAGTCACAGGTAAAACTTAACAGGCTCGATGTACCCAAATTGATCCAATTGATTAACTGGGTACATTCAGCCTGCCCATACGTGGTTCAAATCTCGGCCGGTTCCTGCTAAATTGGCTGAGATTTGAACTGTGTATGGCCTACCTTAGTTGGAGGTGTGAAAGACTTCCCTGAAGAGATGAGTTCAGGGATCACCTATAGGCAACCAGAGCAGGAGATAGCCAGACACATTGAGTTAGAGAGTATGTTATTTACTGTAGATACAAAACCAGTTGCGACCGTTACTATCCCTGCTACAGACCTTTCCAGCTCTGACCTCTAGTGGAGCATTTCTGCCGCAAAATTTTAAATAATGTTCTTTTCTAAAGCAGTTTTGGCAAAGCTGCTGTGGAACTCTGAGCACTGGCATGTCCTAACATATGGAGTAAATGGAGGAATGCTGGGACATGTAGTTGTACAGGAGACAAAAGCAGAGCCCCCTAGATCTTTATCAAAAACAGACTGCAGCAGTCTTGTGTTATTTTAACACATATGCATATTGTAGTATACATCCAAAGTGTCACTATTATTGCTGACAGTTTATCCCTGTGTATAATTGCAAGACACACATTTCTATAGGAGCGATTCACAATTTTTGTTTTTCAATTTAGCTGAACATCTTATGTTCTCTTCAGTCATATGAATTTAAAAAACCCTTTATCCTAGACGCTATTGCATATTTAAAGCCAGAAAAAATAATCCCGTCGGCTGTTCCAATTGGCAATTACATAAATGAATTTTGGGCCTACCAAAACAGTTACGGATGTATTAGTAAAGAATAGGGGGTATAAGTCGCCATAAGAGGGTCTGCCCATTCCAGCAATGATATGTTGCAGTATTTTGTATCAGTGTCATGTGACCTTGACCTGCAGCAACTTTGCACTGTGCATGGCTGTGCCAGGATTAAGCCACATGACACAGAACTTGAGGGTTTCAGAATTTTTGTTACCATGAACAGGTAAGTTTATGCTGATAATAGAATATATCTGTTACGCTAATACAGGGGTCTTCAAACGTTTCAAACAAAGGGCCACTTTATTGTCCTTCAGACTTTAGGAGGGCCGGATTGTGGCCAGCAGGGGCAGAAAATGTCACGGCCCAGCATCAGTGAGAATAAATATGGCCTCAGGGTTGGTGGTCAATAGGAGGAGTTTTCCACCTATTAGTAGGAGGAATAGTATCCCATCATTGGTATCCGTGGAAGATATAGTGTCCCATTGTTGGTGTCAGTGGGAGGAATAGTGCCTCATATCAGTGGAAGGAATTTTGTCCCAAGGGCCGGATTAAGGCTAGCAAAGGGCCACATCTGGCCCTCGGGCCGCAGTTTGGAGACCCCTGTGCTAATACAATCTACAAAATCATATACGACCAAAACAAATATGTAGGCTCTCTCAAGCAGGGCCCGCCTTACTATCTTGTCTATAATTGTATTGTAAATATACTGTATTCCTTTATTTTTTTAAAGAGCTACGACAATTGTTGGCACTATATAAATCCTGTGTAATTTATTATACAGTAGCTTTTTGTTCATTTAAGTCTAACAAAAAAAAAAATCGATGTAAATAAACAAACTTAACTTTACATATACAGTGTAAACCAGGGGTGCCCAACCTTTTGAAGAGCGAGGGCCACTAAAGCAACTTGGTAACCAGTTGAGGGCCACAATGAGTGGAGCGGGTGGATGACAGGTCACGGCTACTCTATAGGCCCTCCTCTCCTCCCAAATGAAAGGGGATGAATTCTCTTCTGTTTTTCGGATTGGAGATAGGCAGGTGTAAAACGGACATCTGTCACTCTATAGAGGTGAATTAAGGGTCCCATTTGGTCGGGCCGATCGTGGAAAAAGGGCCCAAGATTGCTTTCACACTGATGTGCTGCGGTTTACCCACACCACGGGTGCAGCATAGTAGCATAGTGCACCGTGTCCATCCTGCGGGTTAGCTGAACTTTGCCATAGACTCCCCCCCCCCCCTTTTGGAAAAAGCCAGCGCTGTAGAGGAAGCATTGGCTTATGGGGCTCTGCAGCCGCTTTCTTCCTCTACCACCAGCTTCATTCATAACACTGATGCTGTGGTATGGCGGGTCGGCAACCTGCAATCTGGGCGTGCCAACCCTCCATTCCAGAGAAGGAGGTCCCGGGCCACATCAGAGGGCTCCGCGGGCCACATGTGGCCCCCGGGCCACTGGTTGGCCACCCCTGATATAAACTGTTATCCGCATAAGATTAACGCTATTATTTTTCTAAGTAAGGTTATAATTGTGATGATGACGTGATAATAAATGTAGGTATATATTTTTTAAGGTACGGGGTTTGGACACCAACTACTGCATAGACAGCATGGGCCACACTAATGGAGGAATTGTGGAAATTGGAGCTTGTCACAGAATGGGTGGAAACCAGGTGAGCTAAATATAGGCCCATACATGTATGGCTACCAATAGCAATCATTATTCCTGCAGAAGTCAATTGCATTCCTGATTATTATGTCATAATATATGTTGAAATACTCCTAGAAATGTTAAATGATAGATAAACTGGCATATGTGAACACATTTAAGGGCTATTCAAACATTTTGTTACTTTGGGGCCGGTACAATTATGGCTCATTCCAACAACAGGAAGGGATCTTCACCACTTAACTCCCGGACCATATTGCTGCCCAAAGACCAGGCACTTTCTGCGATTCGGCACTGCGTCGCTTTAACTGACAATTGCGCGGTCGTGCCACGTGACTCCCAAACAAAATTGGCGTCCTTTTTTTCCCACAAATAGAGCTTTCTTTTGGTGGTATTTGATCACTTCTGCAGTTTTTATTTTTTGCGCTATAAACAAAAATAGAGCGACAAATTTGAAAAAAATGAATATTTTTTACTTTTTGCTGTAATAAATATCCCCCAAAAATATATAAAAAAAAAACATATTTTTTCCTCAGTTTAGGCCGATCAGTATTCTTCTACATATTTTTCATTAAAAAAATCGCAATAAGTGTTTATTGATTGATTTGCGCAAAAGTTATAGTATTTACAAAATAGGGGGTATTTTTATGGCATTATTATTATTATTTTTTTACTAGTAATGGCGGCGATCAGCGATTTTTTTTCGGTACTGCGACATTATGGCAGACACGTCGGACACTTTTGACACATTTTTGGGACCATTGGCATTTTTATAGCGATCAGTGCTATAAAAATGCATTGAATTACTATAAAAATGCCACTGGCAGTGAAGGGGTTAACACTAGGGGGTGGGGAAGGGGTTAAGTGTGTTCCTGGGTGTGTTTTAACTGTATAGGGGGGTGGGACTGACTAGGGGAAATCACTGATCTTCCGTTCATACATTGTATGAACAGAAGATCAGCATTTCCCCCCCTGACAGGACCGGGAGCTGTGTGTTTACACACATAGGCTCTCGGTCCCCGCTCTGTAACGAGCAATCGCAGGTGCCCGGTGGCAATCGTGCGCGCGCCCCCTAGTGGCCTGCGAGAGAGCCGACGTAGAGCTACGGGCTCTCGCGCAGGGGAGCCAACCTGCCGCCGTAAAACGATGGCAGCAGGTCGGCAAGTAGTTAAGGGAATTCAGAAAGCTTGCTTCCCATAAACAAGTGTGACGCCAGTAAACAAAACAAAGGCATATTTGTAATGAGCTGAAGAAGTCTTGAAATGGAATTCAAACTGGAGAGGGGCAACTTTATTCTCTAAGTTTGATAATCTAGGCAGACTGGATTAGAGGCATATTGTTGAATAATTCACAAACCACTAGATGATTCACTGTACAGAGTTTGCCATTGCTTACAAAATATAAAAATAGAATGCTTTTTCCATGTTGTGAGTGTGTTGGATTGAAGACGTCTGGAGTGAAACTGGCAAAAGGGAACTGCCTAGAAGGAAACTACTACTAAGCCCTGATCCCTCATGGAGAAGGAAACTGAGGGGTGCTATTTTAAGCTGAGGGTTTGTATCTGTGACCTTAAGGAAGCAACTTTCTCCTAAAGGAGGACAATTCTGCCTTGGGCTGTGTCCAGGATTTGACAAGGTACACCAATTGGTATGAGGGCTGTGGAGCAGACTTTGGAAAGTCGATTATTCAGCTAAAAGTTTAAGGCCTCGTACACACGATCAAATCTGTCCGCTGGAAACGGTCTGCTGGACCGTTTCAGCAGACAGATTCGATCGTGTGTACGGCCGAGCCGACGGATTTGGCCACCCAACAGATTTCAAAGCATGCTTTAAAATCTATCGGGTGGGAATCCGTCCGCCCGACATGTCTGCTGGTTAGTACACTTACCAGCAGACATGTCGTCCCGCACCGCCGCCGAATGGATTCGGCGCATGCGCGGAAGTGTTTTACTTCCTGGTGCGGTGACGTGGCGGCGTCAACGTCACCGACACGTCAGCACGCCGTCTGCTGGCGGGGATTTTGGTTTGCTCGTGTGTACACGCGAGCAAACCAAAATCACAGCAGACAGATTTGTTCAAATCGGTCGGACAGACAGATTTGAACAAATCTGTCTGCTCGTGTGTACGAGGCTTAAGGGAACTGAATCATCTTCTGGACATTGGCAGACAGGGTTGTGGCTGAGGAGTCCTTCAGTAAGTGGTCATCAAGGTAACCTGTGACTTAAATGGATCGGGTTCCAGAAAAGCCAGAAGCAGGACAAGCATTTTTGTGAACATTCGGGATGCAGAGGATAGCCCAAATGATAGTGAAAAATTTTAAGTGTTGGTCTCCCACAGCAAAACTCAGAAATTGTTGATGTGAAGGGACGATGGAGATGCACAGACAACCGGCTTGTGCCCACTGATTTTAAATTTCAAATTTCCTTGGTCTTAGAGAAGCAATGACGGATCTCGTTGATTCCACTGGGAATTTTGTTACAAAGAGAATCTGTTTAGAGATTGAGTACTAGTATTGGTTAGGTTTTGGACTATGAATAGGTTTTATTAGGAACCTTAAAACCCAGAGCCTCAGGATGTCTTGGGCCAACAGACATCCCGTAATTGCGAGGGGTGCGGGTGCTCCTTTATTGTGAATAAGGCTTCTGGGTATGCTTGGTGGATTTGGTGTCCAGGGCTTGAAACCAAAAAAAGTGGTAAGCCTTGGTTTGGAGGTTGACTGGGGAGCGGAGCTGAGCATAAGTAGTAGCCACATAGGGGACTTGGGCTTCTAGCTTGTACCTCATAAAACACAGGATAAGAAATATCCCCTGCTGTCTCTTCTACAGATTCAGGGCCTGCAGTATTTTCCTCCATAATCTCCTTAAGTACAGGAGATTCCTGAACAGGGTCAGGGGAAATAGAGGACACGTAGCGTTTCTGTCCTCTGGAAACCAAAGATTTTAGAAGTACCAAACATTTTCCAGAGCGTTCAGACATGGTGGCAGAGAATCCTGCTTTTTTCTGACAAGTCGCATTGTGCGTGTCAAAGGAAGAGAGCGTTGTCATACCAGGATATTTCTCCAGGGCAAGATAACAGCTGTCATCCTGAGTGGGGTTTCGAGTTTTCTGTAGGTTGGCACATGCTATTTTTGCCCTTTTGACACATATTCTTTGGGCCTGCGATTCGCCATTGCCCCCTAGTGGGACTCCTACATATTGGACTGTGGAATGGATGGGGTTTTTGTGTCGAGATACAGGATGAAGTCTGTTACTATGTTAATTACAGCCTGTCTTCCCCAGATTATTGTCAGGTTCTTTAACAGGGGGACCTTTGAAAGGTACCAGTAGCTCCTTCCACACCACTGCAACACCCTGAGGGTTCATCACCACTACACCCTTATTCACAATGTAGTGATGCAAAGGTTGTTCCTAGGGAGATTGGGAAAGCATTGGCATTGCAATTTGGCTTTAAGGTCTTCCTGACGTACATTTATTTTGATGTAAAGTGCTGCGCAAACTGTTGGCGCTATATAAATCCTGTATAATAATAATTTTCTTAAATATATTATAAGGCATATAAATCTTTAGAACATAGTTGTGAAAGGCAGCCAATAAGCAATTTCTGGTTTAATGGCATTTTTATGCATTCTTGTTAATTAGCCAATGTTTTTATTTTACTAGCTTTTCCGAATTAATGAAGCTAATCAATTGATGCAGTATGATCAGTGTCTGAGTAAAGGGCCGGATGGATCGAAAGTCATGATTACACACTGTAATTTAAATGAATACAAAGAGTGGCAATACTTCAAGGTATGTCTGGAAGTCTAGTTATATTTACGACGTGTACTTTATGCATTTTTATAATGAACATTTTCAATATTTCTGAATTTGGTATGGTCTATGGGTCGCATTGCTCTCCAGTGTAGGTTGGGCATCCACTACATATAGCAATAATGGCATAAAAAATTACCACATTCCTTTGTGCACTAAAGCGAACACAATTGGCATAGATTCATAGTTAACGCACCAATTTGTTGTGGTGCGTTAACGTGAATTTGTGTGTTAGCATGCTGTGTTAATGCAGCCTATTCGACAGATCAAAAAAAGCACACATGACCCCTTGATAATGGTGTACTAGAAAGCGGCACATCAGCTCATACACACGAGGAGGAAATTAAGGGGTTAATGCATGGCTCAAAATTTCAAGTCCTGAGCTACTAGCCAGGCCTCAAGGGTTACTCGCCACCAGTTGCCCCACCCAACCCTGCCCCGACCCTAATTACGCCCTCATAAATTATCTCCTGAAATTACATGTAAATGTTGTATGGAGAATTAAGTTATAAAAATAAATATTAACAACTACTTGCCTATCAGTGCAGCCTCACCTGTGCCCAACAATGCAGCTTACCTGTATCCATCAATGCCGCCTCACCTGTGCCCAACAGTGCCACCTCACCTGTGTCCATCAATGCCGCCTAGCTGTGTCCATCATGCAGCCTGCCTTGACAGGGGAAGAGAGGGGAGAGGAGAGCAGGTAGCTGGATTATCAGAGAGCGGGGACATCGCTGTAACAACTTACATTTCAATTGCCATGTGTTCCTGATGCTTGCTGTCACATACAGCCCTGCCTCCTGGCCGGGGGAACCTTGATATATGTCATATGTCCTGGAATTGGACAGGTAATCTGGCATTCAATGTATAGGGGCCAGGAGGCGGGGCTGTAGGTGACTGCAAGTGCGGGGGACACACGACAATTAATTGAGATGTAAGTTGTTACAGCAATGTCCCCGCTCTCTGATAATCCATCTGCCTGCTCTCCTCTCTCTTCCCCTCTGTGATCACTGGGAGAATGGCTGCCATTCAACCCTGCATGCCGGCGGTGCTCACCCCTCTGCTCACAGGCAGCCCAGGCTCGCCAGCCCTCATTTTCCGCTTGCAAAGTAAAGTAGGCGAGTGGAAAATGTAAGAGCTGTGTTAATACATAGGTTACATACAGTGAAAGCATGGAGATAAGGGGGTTAATGTGCAGGATAAAATAGGAAATAGGTTCAAATATGGTCACATGCAGACAGGATAGAGCTGGGATGTACAGGAGAGGAGGGTGGTGAAAGGGTTCAAACTAATCCCACAATCATGGGACAAAATTCTCAAAACTCCAGCAGCTGGTCTCCTCAATGTTGTTAAAAGAAAAGGTGGTGCACACAGTGGTAAATATGACCCTGTCCCAACTTTTTGAGACATGTTCCTGCCATCAATTTAAAAATGACCTTAATTGTTCTTAAAATTGTACATTTTCTTTGTTTAAACATTTAATATGTTTTCTATTGTGAACAAAATACAGGTTTATGCGACTTGCAAAATCATTGCATTCTGTTTTTAATGTCTATTTTTACACAGCGTCCCAACTTTTTGGGAGTTGCAGTCATTAAGGAATGATTCATTACTACTTCCCCTTTGTCCATTGTAAGAGGAAGAGGAGGGCTGTCCAATGTAAACACAATTATGTTTACATTTATAATCGCTGTGATTGGTCCATTGTGATCACTGTAAGCCACTGACTGACTATTGCTTTGTCAGAGCCCTCAGAAAATATTCAGTCCTACTGGATATGGGGGAGCATGTGACCTCCTCCTTGGAATGCAGCGCTTCAGGAGTACAAATGGAGCTTTTTTTTATTTTATTTGCTGTTTATTTATTTCAAGAATATGAGGGCAAAAATACAATTAAATTGTAGTCTGGCCTAAGTCACAGTAGAAAACAGTGGGTACTATTCCATACCAGTCCTTGCAAAATTGCACGCATACACATAGAGGTGGATTCATTTCAAAAGGTAGGGCTTCCCTTCTTCCCACCCCTGCCAGACAATGGCCTGGTTTTAGTAAAGGTGTTTTTTTCTAATATAAAGCAAATGATGTTTGGGATTTGCTTTAATGTCTGCTTTCCTTCCTGTAGAACATACACAGATTTACCCATATCCCTACCGGAAAATGCCTGGATCGCTCGGAGGCTCTTCACCAAGTGTTCTTGTCAGACTGTGACTCCAGCAAACCATCACAGAAGTGGGAAATGAACAACATCCTCAGTGTATAAAGTGGAAGGTCGACAAATGAAGATTACATTGGCTGAAGCCAGCCTGAAACCTGCTGCAATGAGTAACTCTGTACAGTCAACACACAATGAAGGATAACGGAGACCTACCCGATGAACACTGGGTCATCCTGCAGTTAATGTTTACAAGACTGCTTTTACCTTTAAACTTTTTACACGTTTACATCATCTTGGTCCAAGATAATGTTTGTTAAAGTGCTTCTAGCTCTGTTTGTAGGAACAAAGCTAAAGACTCTATTTCTCGGGATTCTACTCAGGGGTTGGAAGGTAGTTTTTAACACACACTTGAAAATCATTTAATTAGTGAGACATGTCTATGTCTTGGTGATTAACTCTTATCTCAATTTACTTTTCACTCTTCTTTTTCTTTTCAAAGCACTGCCACAATTTCTTTTAGTAATAGTGGCCTTTGTCTGTGCTGCTGTTTTGGATGGTAACATTGGGAAAATTTTAGTGCCTCTTCCATTTCTTTCATATTTTTTTAGGAGAAGTGTATGCTTGCCATATGTAAGAGATGAAATCCAAAAAAAGAATTGTTTGGTGGTTGTCTGAAAGAAGAATCAATTGGTGAAACTTGTTGCTGCTGGGTGAACATGCAGTGTTCCAGGCCACATGTGTTATGGTGGAGCAGACTGGTGCATTGTAAATACAGGTACTTGGAAGATTTCTAGGATGTAGATGGTAAAGAAATCCTCAAACTTGAAGTCATATGTAGAGGTTTTAATGATAACTCCACTACTACACTCCAAAGCATCTCCACTCCTAATACTGAATACATTAGAGAGAGTGAAAGCTCTACAGCATAGTGTACCAGTTATTGCCACAATAAGTCCCCATGAGGTGTTCTAGAACACTGTGAAGTTGGATACTTTCTCTTTATCAGCAGATCTCAGGTGAAGTTCTGTCTCTATGAAATACATTGGACTCTTTTACATCCACTAGGCCTGCTCTGTGGCAGTGGATAAAGTATAAAGTGGTGTCCTTGTGTTGCTACAAAACACATTCAGTATCAAGGTCTTCAAAAGTCGGTAAACATGTTGTGAAATTGTGTGCATTTAGCCAAAGCTTGTTAAAATGGTGTCTGTTCTAGTACTCCATTTATATATTTGAAGGCTTAGTAAAGACATAGCGCATTAGTGGAATTGGTTTTGGGGTATCTGCTAGAGCACCTTCTCAGTAATATTACTTCTGTCTAGAACTTGACTTCCAGTATCAGTAACAGGGCCATTATTTACAGATGCCATACATTGTCATGGAAGCTTTTTAAAAACTTCTATGTGAACTATGCAGGATGGTAATGGGTTGGTGCTGCGTTGTCATTAATGTTGTGCCAGCATTTTCCCTGAATAAAAGACACAGCAGATCTATCACTAATGCTGGCCATACACTATATGAAAATTTGGTCATTCAGTTTGTTCGTTTTTCGAACAGTGAATGGGCACAAAATCGATAATCGTTGGAACGTTTTTGAGCCGAAAAAACGAAGGACACATTTGGAAATTTTCTGCCGAACGAACGATAAATCGGAAGGTTAATGTGTTTTCCGTCCGAACTTTCTGCACTAGGTATATGTAAAGAAAGACTTACCAAATGTTTTTTATTTATGTCCACTGAATGATTTATCAGTCATTACAGGATGGCACTATCGTTTGCGCTCACGACCGAACGTTTTTTTTTTTTTTTTTCGAAAGTTCGTTCTGAGGATTTTTCGTAGAGTGTATAGCCAGCATTAGTCTCTAATATGAGAAAACACAAAAAGACTGACCAACCTACATGGATTCTACAGAAGTACCTTCAATGATCTGTTCATTATCTTCAATGATCTGTTCATTACCTGCGGTATCTAACTATTAATCCTGCAAGAAAAATTGTACTGTCCGCATTACTTTACAGCCATATCAAAGAGTTCAGCACACTGCAATAACTTAGATGAAATCCATTATATGTGTGATTGGTAACTACAGATTTTATTTTCTCGCTCAGTTACATTATATTTATTACAGCTTTGCCAATTTAGTGTAGGTATAGGGCCAAAAATAAACATTTTATTTGTTTTGTAACATTTGAAAAGCTTGGTGACGAATTTACAAAGGTCGTGTCCCGTTACCTTGTGCAATGTTAAATTATGTGGCAAAAAATGTACAGGACCAAAAAGCAATTGTAAAGAAAGATACACAACCATCAGGTTAGCTAAATGGATGAATGAAGTTCTGTCTTTTGTAACATTGCACTAAAAAAGCAAATATACGGGCACTGAGAAATAGGCTATTGACAACTGGTACTTACCATAATAATAGAGCTGAATCTAATACCCATACTCTGAATGGGCAGGAATAGCAATAGTTATTACACCCTGCTGACTAGGAAGCAAATATGGGACAAAATATTAGATTAGCCTTCATGACAGGTGGTTGCATCTACTTTTGTGTATTTATTTATTGAGGCTTAAAATATAATATAGAAAACCAAACATTCACAGTTGCCTGCTTAGAATAATTAGATCTGGATTACAAGGTGCATGTGGAGGGGTTTCAGACATCCAGGCTAGTACAGTGAGGGGAAATAAGTATGTGTACCCCTGCTGATTTTGTACGTTTGCTCACTGACAACAAAATAATCAGTTTATAATTTTAATGGTAGGTTTATTTTAACACTTAAAGACAGAATAACAACAACAAAATCCAAAAAAATGCATTTCAAAAAAGTTATAAATTGATTTGCATTTTAATGAGTGAAATAAGTATTTGACCTCTTCGTAAAACATGACTTGGTGGCAAAACCTTTGTTGGCAGTCACAAAGGTCAGACGTTTCTTGCAGTTGGCCACCAGGTTTGCACACATTTCCAGAGGGATTTTGTCCTACTCCTCTTTGCAGATCTTCTCCAAGTCATTAAGGTTTTGAGACTGACGTTTGGTAACTTGAACCTTCAACTCCCTCCACATATTTTCTATGGGATTAAGGTCTGGAGACTGGCTAGGCCACCCCAGGACCTTAATGTGCTTCTTCTTCTTCTTGAGCCACTCCTTTGTTGCCTTGGCCATATGTTTTGGGTCATTGTCATGCTGCAATACCCATCTCAGACCCATTTTCAATGTCCTGGCTGATGGAGGGAGGTTCTAACCCAAGATTTGATAGTACATGGCCACGTCCATCATTTTTTTGATCCAGTGAAGTTGTCCTGTCCCCTTAGCAGAAGAACACCCCCAAAGTATGTTTCCACCTCCATGTTTGAGGGTGGATCATAGGCAGGATTCCTTCTCCTCCTCCAAACAGGGCGAGTTGAGTTGATGCCAAAGTGCTCAATTATGGTTTCATCTGACCACAACACATTCGGACAGGTGTCTTTTATACAGGTAACAAGCAGAGATTAGGAGCACTCCCTTTAAGAGAGTGCTCCTAATCTCAGCTCATTATCTGTATAGGACATCTGGGAGCAAGAAATCTTGCTTAGTCAAAGGGGATGAAATACTTATTTCAGCCATTAAAATGCAAATCAATTTATAACTTTTTTGAAATATTATATTTTTGGGGGTTTTCTGTTTCTTACTGTTAAAATAAACCTACCATTAAAATTATAGACTGATAATTTCTTTGTCAGTGGGCAAACGTACAAAATCAGCAGGGGATCAAATACATTTTTCCCTCGCTGTATGTCTCATTCTTGTCGTATATAAGCATTAAAAGTAAAGGTTTTTTTTGTTAGAAAAATGTTGTATATAGACAAAAATGGCAATGCTGTATTTTCATTTTCAATATTAAATTTGATGGGAGGCGCAGTTAAGCCTAGTACATACTATGAGACTATCGGGCAAATTATCGTTTTTTTTTTTGCATGGTAGTCTTATATCGAAAATGGAAGAGGTTACTCAACCTACGAAAATTTTCATACAACAGAATACAACTTCGGAAGCGATGGGTATTGTGTTCTTTTGTTTATGAGCATGCATAATCTTGCTCTTCTGTTTTTTTTTTTTGTTGTTTTTTTGAGAATTGTACTGAGTTGACAAAAATCATATGATCTGGCACCATACGAGAATTGTCTTTATGTTTGTCCTTATGGATAATTTCAGATAAACACAATCGATTCTCGAAAGCTGTGTACTAACGACCAGATTATCGTACGGTTGCTTCGAAAGGAGTATTTTTCGTCCAATTTTCTCATTGTGTATACTAGGCTTTATTGAGAGGATCCATTAAACATCAAAGTTTAGAATTCATGAGTAATCAAGACTACCTTAACTTCTGCCTGCTGGTTAAAACAAGACAAACCAGATGGGGTTGACTAAAGATATATATATATATAATATATATATATAAAATTACCATGTAGTCATAAATGAAATGGGCAAAACCAAAGAGGTCCACATTAAATAAAAATTGAAAAACAGGTTAAACAGTAATATGATCCCTTTTGTGGTGAAAATGCTTTTAATCTGGTGCCACTTATACCATGCATTGCTTGCTTCCATCTCCCGGATTGGGGCATTGTGAATCCTTTGTTTTGCGGAGATCTACCAATCAAACGACTGGGTCCAATAAGAGGTTTCCAGAAATGTGCACCGGTTGGTAGTTTTTTCACATGTGTACTTCCAACGTGGTGCAGTTGAATACAGTGCTGTGGGATCCATCAAGAGACACCCCCCCCCCCCCCCCCCCCCACCCTCAGCAATATTCCAGCTATTTGATGCCATAAAACTAAATAAGAATTGTTGCTATGGGTTACTGCATTTTTTATACATACAAATGTTTTTGCAAACCTAGTTGCTGGCTCACCATAGGTTGCTACCACTGTAACATTATTATTTCTCTTAATCAAGCTTCAGAAGTTTTATACTGAAACTGTATTGGGCTGCAATGCAGGTGCATTGCATGTCGCGTAATTGTGCATTGTAGGTACTGCAACGTACAGTGTGAAGCCAGCCTAAGGCAAAAATGTTACTTGTCTGCTTACTGGTTTATTGTAAATCAAAGTGTTCTGTTGCAAGTCATTTTTGAATCCGCATTTGATGATGTTATTGTGGAAGGAAACCTGTACTGAGATATATATGTGGGTTTTCATCACTAATGTCTCTAAAACAAATTAGCTGGTTGTCATGCATATCAATGTGCTTTTTTAGTACTTTGAGTCACTGAATTAGAAGTAAGGTGTTCTCGCTTCACCCTTGTTCTGGGCCTAGAAGTATTGAAATCAAACAGTACTGACCAGGCAAATGGCATTTTCAAAACAAGGTGAGCACTGGTGACATATTTCTCTCAGCATAGTCGTCTTTAAAGCATTCTCTGACTTCTGGGCTATAGTGGAGAAATTGATTGGCAAGAGATTCTACTACTGTCCCGCCCTCCATGAATACAGCCATGGCATTTAATTATTGGATAAATATGATCGGCCCCAAGAATGAGGGAATTATTTGTCATTTTGATAATTTATAGGTGGGGCTGGGGTGAATGTGTTTTTCTCCAGGGCAAATGGCCTTCTCAATAGAACCTTAAAATAAGGCCAGCCATAGGCTGTTTAAATCTCGGCCGGTTCAGCAAGTTCTGGCCAAGATTCAAACTGTGTGTGGAAAGGCTGAATGTACCAAATCGACTGATCAACTTGGGCTGCTGGATTCACTTGCTACTATAGCCGCTAGGATTAATCGCTGTCTTCTCCCTCCCCCCCCCCCCCCCTCTGCTGGCAGCAGACAGTTGCTTGACAGAAGGGATTTCCCTGTCAGCACTATCTGTGTTGATGGGGAATTGTGCAAATTTCTATCCTGCAACCCGTGCAGGATAGAAATTTGCACTGTCTATGGCCTGCCTCAGAGAGGAGGTCTTGGCAGGCAAATAGAAAGCAGCTAATGTTCATCAACATCAAGCGCTCTTAGGCTACATTTACACCTGCGTGTTTCATAAACGCGTGCCAATACACACAGAAATGTGCCTTTGCCACGTGTTTTGCAATCGCGGATCACACTTGCGGTGCAATTGTTAATGGCACCCCAAGCGCAGGTAGCAGATGTACGTTTTGCCTCCTGGCAAAACGCACTAAAAACATATCAAAATAAAAAAAATGGCCATATAGCACATGCCCATTCAAGTAAACAGGCTCCCCTAGGGGTGACGTACATTAACTAATGAAAAACACACAAAAAAATCGCACGCAAGAATGCGCATTACCGATACGCTCAGGTGTGAATGGTTCCTCGAAGATCAATTAAGCCTTCATTTTTAATAAGCTAAATACATTCAACATGCATTAAAACAAAAAGTGTACAAAGTCTTAGGCTGGGTTCACAAATGCGGCCGCGGTTTCAGTGCGGCAGTCCGGTGCGGTTCTGTTAGGAATATTTACCTGAAATTGCACCTGAACCAGACACAAAAATTGCACAGGACCCTTTTTAAAACCGCACTGCGGCCACTCTGCACACGACAATGAAAGTCGGTCCGATTCACATGTTATGAAAATTGGATGCTTTTAAAAACACATCCAATTCGCAAATATGTTTGACTAGAGCCTCACAGTTAGTTTTCTTTTTACAGCAGCTATGGCCAGAGTGTAAAAGTGGTCTGATTGCAGAAGTTTCCCACATCCCTTATCCGAAGTCAGACCTATAGCTTTGGAATCCAAAAAACGAATGCCCCTACTGGAGAGCTCTGACACAGCAGAGGGAGTGCTGGACCTCTGCGAAGAGATCACTGCTTCCCCGCAGAGACCAAGGGTCCCACAGGCTTTTTTACTCTTGATTTATTTATATTTTTTTTACACTAAGAGTTTGCACACCATTTTTGTTTTTATGCACCTGAAATGTATTTTTTAATTTATTAAAGTTCAATTGAGCTTTAACACTTGTTCTATTTTGATGCTGGATATAAGTGTCACTGGTGTACAGATGTGTGCAGGTTAAGAGAACAAGTGTAACGTTTTTGAATTACCACACCCATGCTCACCTGGAACTTCTGCCAATCCTAAAAATGTGATTGATCAAAAAGACAAACATGTCAGTACACAAGTTCCTTGCAGATGCAGAAAAATGTTCTTTTGTGACTTTACAGTGACAAGGTGACAAATGGTTGAAAAAGGGGTCACCTTGACAAAGGAATTCTAAGTGGCCCTGACATGTCGGTGTTCTGTTAAATCAGTAAAAAAAAAATGTATGCATCTGCAACGCGTTTGTGGTGCACTGGTATTTTTATCTTTTTGCTCTGTTGCCTTGAACCCTCTCCATATTTTACAGGCCTTTGAGTTGCACTCAATGGAGCTTTATGTTGACAAACATTGCAGACTACCCTGGATGCTATCTAACATGAAACAACCCACACCGGTATCTGGTTTTGGTCATGAAAGGAATACATAGAAAGAAGGTTAAACACCACTAACCTTGTTCACAAGGGTCAGTACATTGCCATGTATTTTTTCCTCTCTACTATAATTAAAAATCTCAAAGATTAATAAGGGGTATAAGAATCAACTTCTGCTTTGAGTAGATCTTTGTATCATGCACTATGCATTCTCGTAGGAAGGTGGCACACATTGTGCAGGTTGTGTATATTTAACATGGGTATTTTGTGCAATTAAAGCTATCTGTGAATTTAAATGTGTAGACTGAGACATCATCTCATTAACCCATAGTGAGCTGATCCTCTGTATTGTTTCTGTTTTCCATGCTTCGCTTTGTAAAATGATACCACCACTATGCATTTCTACTCATTTTTTTTAGTTTGATTTATGCAGATTTTGATACACTGTATGTTTCTGTAGAAATTGTACAGATACATTTTACTATGGTAATATTGGGGACATTCTTGTTAATTTGGGGTTGCTTGTTTTTCTAGGTGCGAGAATAAATATTTTAATTTATTGTTTTTGTTTACTTTCTTAACTGAGATGATGCCCATTCAAATATGGGTTGCATGTGGGTTACAGGCATCAGTAGAGTTTTGTGCTATTAACGGCTAAAGGATATTAACCTCCAAGAAGTCATGCGTACATATACCGGTATTATCCAATAATGCAGTAATTGGACCTACAAATGCACCTTGGCTAAACGACTTTTCACAAGGAAAAAACATTTCTGGAATATATTGTATATATAATATACAGTGGGGATCCCCTGCAGGTTTTGTACGTTTGCCCACTCACAAAGAAATTAAGAGTCTATATTTTTTTATTATAGGTGTATTTAAAACAATAAACACAGAAGATTAACCAGAAATCCAGAGAAAAAACACATGATACAAATGTTATAAATTGAGTTGCAGTTCAGTGGGTAAAATAAGTATTTGATCCCCCTCAAAAAAACATGACTTAGTACTTGGCGGAGAAACCCTTGTTGGCAAGCTCAGAGGTAAGATGTTTCTTGTACAGTAGTTGGTGACCAGGTTTGCACACATCTCAGGAACTCATTTGGCCCACTCTTCTTTACAGATTTTCTCTAAATCCTTAATCATTTAAAGTGGTTGGAAACCCTCTGTGGCTACTTTTACCTACAGGTAAGCCTAGATTAAGGTTTACCTGTAGGTGTTTGCAATATTTCCTAAACTTACACGGTTTAACCACTTCAGGTCCGCGCT
The DNA here is from genome assembly GCA_029574335.1 of Rana kukunoris. Classification (NCBI taxonomy): domain Eukaryota; kingdom Metazoa; phylum Chordata; class Amphibia; order Anura; family Ranidae; genus Rana; species Rana kukunoris. The sequence continues at coordinate 592,223,183 of CM056049.1, forward strand.
ATTGACAAAATACGTGAACAGCGCGGACCTGAGGCGCCGGGGTCACGTCTTTGGACGTGATTTGCTTGTAATTCCCCCCCTGTGGCGCGCGGCGGGGAAAAACAGTCCCGACGCATCACCGAGGATCCGATGCGTGTACCCGGCGGCCGCGATGTCCGTCAGGTACACGCGATCGTCGGTGAGAGAGCAGGGACGTGGAGCTCTGAGTGTAAACACAGAGCTTCACGTCCTGTCAGTGAGGTGACAGATGCTGTTTCTCTTGTACATAGGGAGACAGCATCGATCACCTCCCCCAGTCACCCCCCTCCCCCCACACAGTTAGAACACACCCAGGCAATACATTTAACCCCTTCCTCACCCCCTAGTGTTAACCCCTTCAATGCCAGTCACATTTATACAGTAATTAGTGCATTTTTATAGCACTGGTCGCTATATAAATGTGAATGGCGCCAAAAATGTGTCAAAAGTGTCCGATGTGTCCGTCGCAATATCGCAGTCCCAATAAAAATCGCAGATCGCCGCCATTACTAGTAAAAAAAAAAATATAAAAAAAAAAAATCATAATTATGTCCCCTATTTTGTAGGTGCTATAACTTTTGCGCAAAGCAGTCACTTATTGTGATTTTTTTTTTTTTTTTTTACAAAAATACGTAGAAGAATACGTATCGGCCTTAACTGAGAAAAAAATATATAAAAAAAAAAAAAAAAATGGGATATTTATTATAGCAACAAGTAAAAAATATATATATATTTTTAAATTGTCGCTCTTTTTTTCATTATAACGCAAAAAATAAAAACCGCACGGGCGATCAAATACCACCAAAAGAAAGCTCTATTTGTGGGGAAAAAAAGGACGCCAATTTTGTTTGGGAGCCACGTCGCACGACCGCGCAATTGTCAGTTAAAGCGACGCAGTGGCGGAAGCTGAAATTTCGCCTGGGCACGAAGGGGGTTTATGTGCCCAGTAAGCAAGTGGTTAATAGATATTTGCGAAAAAGACTGCACCGATGTCTACGGCACATGGGAAATAATCCACTTTTTAAATAAAAAAATATGACAACAGTAAAGTTAGCCCAAATTATTTTGTTATATTGTGAAAGATGTTATGCCGAGTATACCAAACATGTCACGCTTCAAAATTGCGCCCGCTCGTGGAATGGCGACAAACTTTTACCCTTAAAAATCTCCATAGGTTGCATGTTTTAAGTTAGAGGAGGTTTAGGGCTAGAATTATTGCTCTCACTCTACCAATCGCGGTGATATCTCACATGTGTGGTTTGAACACCATTTTCATATACGGGCGCTGCTCACATATGCGTTCGCTTCTGCACACGAGTTCGACAAGATATGCTTAAATATTTTTTCATCTTTTATTTTTACACTGTATTTTTAAATAAAATTGGGTCACTTTTATTCCTATTACAAGGAATGTAAACATCCTTTGTAATAGAAAAAAGGCATGACAGGATCTCTTAAATATAAGACCTGGGGTCAAATAAAACCTCAGATCTCATATTTACACTAAAATGCAATATCAAAATCTAATTAAATGTCATTTGAGAAAAAGTAAATATGTCTTTTTAAGAGCTACAGTTGCAATAAAAAGTATGTGAACCCTTTGGAATGATATGGATTTCTGCACAAATTGGTCATAAAATGTGATCTGATCTTCATCTAAGTCACAACAATAGACAATCACAGTCTGCTTAAACTAATAAAACACAAAGAATTAAATGTTACCATGTTTTTATTGAAAACACTGTGTAAACATTCACAGTGCATGTGGAAAAAGTATGTGAACCCTTGGATTTATTAACTGGTGGAACCTCCTTTGGCAGCAATAACTTTAACTAAACGTTTCCTGTAGGTGCAGATCAGATGTGCACAATGGTCAGGCGTAATTCTTGACCATTCCTCTTTGCAGAACTGTTTCAGTTTTGCAATATTCTTGGGATGTCTGGTGTGAATCGCTTTCTTGAGGTCATACCAGAGCATCTCAATCAGGTTGAGGTCAGGACTCTGATTGGGCCACTCCAGCAGGCTTATTTTCTTCTGTTTAAGCCATTCTGTTGCTGATTTACTTCTATGCTTTGGGTCGTTGTCCTGTTGCAACACCCATCTTCTGTTTAGCTTCAGCTGGTGGACAGATGGCCTTTAGTTCTCCTGCAAAATGTCTTGATAAACTTGGGAATTCATTTTTCCTTCAATGATGGCAATCCGTCCAGGCCCTGAAGCAGCAAAGCAGCCCCAAGCCATGATGCCCCCATCACCATACTTCACAGTTGGGATGAGGTTTTGATGTTGGTGTGCTGTGCCTCTTTTTCTCCACACATAGTGTTGTTGTGTTTCTTCCAAATAACTCAACTTTGGTTTTATCTGTCCACAGAATGGGGCTTCCTTTGTGGTATCCTCCCATGAAATGCATTTTTGTTTAGTGTTTTACGTATCGTAGATTCGCTCACAGGGATGTTGGCATATGCCAGAGACTTTTGTAAGTCTTTAGCTGACACTCTAGGATTCTTCATCTCATTGAGCAGTCTGCGCTGTGCTCTTGCAGGATGGCCACTCATAGGGAGAGTAGCAGCAGTGCTGAACTTTCTCCATTCATAGACAATTTGTCTTACCATTGACTGATGAACAGCAAGGCTTTTGGAGATACTTTTAAAACCCTTTCCAGCTTAATGCAAGTCAACAATTCTTAATACCGTAGTAGGTCTTCTGAGAGCTCTTTTGTGCGAGGCATCATTCACATCAGGCAATGCTTCTTGTGAAAAGCAAACGAAGAACTGGTGTGTGTTTTTTATAGGGCAGGGCGGCTGTAACCAACACCTCCAATCTCATCTCATTGATTGGACTCCATTTGGCTGACACCTCACTCCAATTAGCTCTTGGACACCATTATTCTAGGGGTTCCCATACTTTTTCCATCTGCACTGTGAATGTTTACATGGTGTGTTCAATAAAAACATAGTAACATTAAATTCTTTGTGTGTTATTAGTTTAAGCAGACTGTGATTGTCTATTGTTGTGACTTAGATGAAGATCATATTTTATGACCAATTTGTGCAGAAATCCATATCATTCCAAAAGGGTTCACATACTTTTTCTTGCAATGTTTTAACATCGCTTCCGCCCTGCAATGGTATGGAGACGGGTGGGGGCCATCTTCCCCATCATTCGTCTTCCTACCAAGCCAGAGAGAGGACCCTATCCCCTCCACAGCTACCGATGGCTCCGGTAAGCGGCGCAGGGCACCGCAGCAGGAGGAGGGCCCCCTTCCACTGCCAATAAGTGATCTTGTGGCAAATTCACTGCAGAGACCACTTTTATCTGAAAGCGGACCGCTCGCTGAAGAAGAGGATACTGGAGTTATGGTAGCTAGCTTCTGCCATAACAACAGTATTCCTCTTCAAAATACTGACGTAGAACAACGTAGAACAATGGTGGGCAGTCCGGAAGTGGTTAAAGTGGAAGTCCATGCTAAAACTAAAATTCTTGCATCTTTAGCCAGCAACAATCTAATTTTTAACACTAACCCTGTAGAAAAAAAAAATCAGTATACATTTTTTGCAGGTGATCAACCCGATCTCCAGCGGCGGAAGCTCTGTTGAGTACACGTCTGACAACGGCTGTGAAATGAATGGCGAGTGACGTAACCTATAGACTTACTATGGGGCATCCTTTGTTGGACATGTCCTCTGCCGCGGCTGAAAGCTCAGCGTGGGATCAGTGCTTGCGCCGCTGGAGATCAGGTTGGGTTGCCTGCAGACAAGGTATGTTTTCCCTTTTTTTTATTACAGCGCTAGATACGTTTGTGTTAGAATATTGATGGCTATAGATGCAGGGATTTTAGTTTTAGCATGGACTTCCACTTTAAGGTTTCTTGGCTGTCACTTGGCAATAACTAACAGTGTAGCTGCTGACTTTAAATAAGGACACTTACCTTGTCCTACTTGCCCGCGCTGATGGGCCCCCCGATGCCGGTCCCACAATCGCTCCGGGTCCCGCGCCGCCATTCACACTATGGGAAACAGGCAGTGAAGCCGTACGGCTTCACTGCCCATTTCCTACTGCGCCTGCGTGAGTCTCACGCTGGCTTGTGAATGGGCGCGCTGCTCTCTGAGAACACACACAGTTCCCAGAAAGCAGCGCGCCCCATTCACAAGGAGAAGGACAAGAAGAAAAGGCACCGCGGAGTGGAAGAGGCAGATTACGGAGTTCCGCATAGCAACAGCTATTTCGGGTGAGTATTTTTTTTTTTTTTTCAGGTTTTTTTTATTTAATTTTTTTAAACAACATGGCAAAATGTTGTTTTCCTGGGTGGAGCTCCGCTTTAAGGTCTGGAGACTGGCTAGGCCACTCCATGAGCCTTACTACTTCTGGACCGCCCACAGTGTCCTCATGACACATCACAGGAAGCCCCTCCATGGTTAACAGAGGACAGAATTAAAATCAGACTTGGGAAACTTAAAATTAATAAATCACTGGGACCAGATGGCTTACATCCGAGGGTACTTGGGGAACTCAGTCAAGTAATTGCCAGACCATTGTTCCTAATTTTTACTGACAGTCTACTGACTGGAATGGTACGAGCTGATTGGAGAAAAGCCAATGTAACACTAATATTTAAAAGGGGCCAAAAATACTTCCCTGGGAATTAGACTAGTTAGCATAACTCTGCCTTACACACAAGTGTATTCAAGGAATCGCTCCCCAATATCTATGCGAAAAAATAAAAGCCCATAACCCCAATCGCATTCTGCGATCCACAAATCAAAACCTACTGCACATCCCAAAAGCAAGATACAAATCCAAAGGAGATCGGAGATTTGCCTTCAGGAGAATGATAAAAACTATACGTTTTTCACTCACTCACTCACTCATAACATCAATAGTATGCAAGCTCTTGGAGAGGATGATAAGGGACTATATACAAGATTTTAGTATTGAGAACGGTATCATTAGCAGTAATCAGCATGGATTCATGAAGAATCGTTCTTGCCAAACCAATCTATTAACCTTCTGAGGAGGTGAGTTGCCATCTAGATAAAGGAAGGCCCATAGATGTGGTGTATCTGGATTGTCCGGGGTTGGTAGTGGGGTCCCCCAGGATTATCTGCTGAGACCAATCCTATTTTATTTGTTCATAAACGACATTGGAGCATGGGGTAAACAGTTCAACCTCTGTATTTGCGGACGATACTAAGCTAAGCAGGACAATAACTTCTCCGCAGGATGTGGAAACCTTGTCAAAAGATCTGAACAAATTAATGGGGTGGGCAACTACATGGCAACTGAGGTTTAATGTAAAACATTTTTAAATGATGCATTTCGGTGGCAAAAATATGAATGCAATCTATACACTGGGGTGAGAACCTCTGGGGGAATCTAGGATGGAAAAGGACGTGGGTGTCCTAGTAGATCAGGGGTGCCCAACCAGTGGCCCGGGGAGCCCTCTGATGTGGCCCGCAACCTCCTGCTCTGGGATGGAATAGAATAATGTTATTAAAGGTCAGTTTATTACTAAAATCATAGCGTATATACTGTATGGGCATATCTGTTCTGCAGTGGTTACTGGGCTGCTTTCAAACTAATCCACAGATGCAGAGCAGTGTATTTAGACTTCTATTATTACCTGCAAGTTTGAGATTTCTGAAAGTGCACCAAACCTGCAGAATATAATAGTCTATTGCAAAGTACAGAAAAGCCAGGTGCCGGTAAACCACAGCGCATCAGTGTGAAAGCAGCCATAGGCCCCTTTCACACGGTCAGTCCAACCCAATTTGACCATTCATTTACCTCAAAGCAGTGGCAGATGTAAACTGACTCATGTACTACTTCCAATCCGATCAGGCTTTGTCCATGTCCGCTTTGCATATGCAGAGCGGACATGGACCTGCTATCCACCCACTCCGCTCATTGTGGCCCACAACCAGTGGCCCTCGCGTTTCAAAAGGTTGGGCAACCCTGTAGTAGATAATAGGCTCAGCAATGGCAGGCAATGCTGCAAACAAAATATTTGCATGCATTACAAAGGGGATCAACTCCAGAGATAAAACAATAATTCTGCCGCTCTAAAAGACTGGTCCGGGCCACACCTAGAGTATACTGTCCAGTTCTGGGCACCAGTCCTCAGGAAGGATGTACTGGAAATGAAGCGAGTACAAAGAAGGGCAACAAAGCTACTAAATTGTTTGGAGGATATTAGTTATGAAGAAAGGTTGCGAGCACTGAACCTATTCTCTCTGGAGAAGCGAGGCTTGAGAGGGGATATATTTTCGATTTACAAATACCATACTGGTGACCCCACAATAGAGAGAAAACTTTTTCGCGGAAGGGGGTTTAACAAGACACGTGACCACTCATTAAATTGTCAGAAAACTGGATTAACCTTAAACTACATAGAGGGTTCTTTACTGTAAGGCCGCGTACACACGATCAAATCTGTCTGCTGGAAACGGTCTGCTAGACCGTCCCAGCAGACAGATTCGATCGTGTGTACGGCCGAGCCGACGGATTTGGCCACCCGACAGATTTCAAAGCATGCTTTGAAATCTATCGGGTGGGAACCCGTCCGCCCGACATGTCTGCTGGTTAGTACACTTACCAGCAGACATGTCGTCTCGCACCGGCGCCGAATGGATTCGGCGCATGCGCGGAAGTGTTTTACTTCCTGGTGCGGTGACGTGGCGGTGTCAACGTCACCGACACGTCAGCGCGCCGTCTGCTGGCGGGGATTTTGGTTTGCTCGTGTGTACATGCGAGCAAACCAAAATCCAAACAGACAGATTTGTTCAAATCGGTCGGACAGACCGTTTTGAACAAATCTATTGCCTCGTGTGTACGAGGCCTAAGAGTGGCAAGGATGTGGAATTCCCTTCCACAGGCGGTGGTATCAGCAGGGAGCATCGATAGTTTCAAAAAACTATTAGCTAAGCACCTGAACTACCACAACATACAGGGATATACAATGTAATACTGACATATAATCTCACACATATGATGGACTTGTGTCTTTTTTCAATCTCACCTATGTAACTATGTCACAAGTGGTGTGCAGCATGAGAGAAATATAGTGGGAGGTGAGCGTGGACTGGAGAGAGAGATCAGCGGAGCTGAGGGTTACTACTGAGTTAGGGGGATCAGAAGAGCTGGGGGTACTACTGAAGCCATGGACCTTCTGAACAAGGGTACTAATGAGCTGGGAATCTGCTAAACGCAGGTACTAATGAGTTTGGGGTATTAATGAGTCAGGGTTCTACTGAGCCCCTTTAAATTAAAACAAATAGAAAACCAACACTGGGCATTTGCCAAGCTTCTTTAACCGCTTAATGCCCGCCGCACGACTATGTACGTCCACAGAATGGCACGTACAGGCAGATGGGCGTACATGTACGTCCCTGCCTTCTTGCGGGTCGGGGGTCCGATCGGGACCCCCTCCGCTGTGTGCGGCGGGCGTCTTACCTCCGGGAGCGATCCGGGACGAGGGGGCGGCTGTTCGTTTTTGTCCGCCCCCTCGTGATCGCTCCCAGCCAATCCCCTGAGCCTCAGCCGTGTCACTTCCTCTGCCTGTATAATGTAAACACAGGCAGAGGAATTGATGTCAGATCTCCTCTCGGCGGTATTTTCAATCCGCCGAGAGGAGAGAAGACAGCACAGTAAGTCGCACCAACACTACACTGACACCACACACATAGGCACACTTAACCCCTTCCAATCAACCCCCCCAGCCCCCTGTCACAGTGTCACTGATTGCAGTGATCATATATTTACTGATCACTGCATTTAGTGTTAGTGTGACAAGCAGTTAGTGTTAGGTCCAGGGTAGCCCCGTACCCCCCCCATAAAGGTTTAACCCCTTGATCACCGCCCTAGTTAACCCTTTCACCCCCTATTGCCAGCGTCACTAAGCAATTGTTTTTCTGATCGCTGTATTGGTGTCGCTGTTGCCGCTAGGTAGCAAATTTTTTTTTTTTATTGCAATTTTTTTTTACTAAAGACATGTTGTTCAAAACATTTTGGCCTAAATGTTTGACTAAAATGTAGTTTATTCGATTTTCCTTATAACAAAAAGTAAAAAATATAGATTTTTTTCAAAAATGTCGCTATATTTTTGTTTATAGCGCAAAAAATAAAAATCGCAGAGGCAATCAAATACCATCAAAAGAAAGCTCTATTTGTGGGAAGAAAAGGACGCAAATTTTGTTTGGGAGACACGTCGCACGACTGCGCAATTGTCTGTTAAAGCAACGCAGTGCTGAATTGTAAAAACGCCTCTGGGCATTTAGCAGCATATTGGACCGGGGCTTAAGTGGTTAAAGCTTCAAAAAAGTAAAAAAAAAAATGATTTAAAAAAACAAAGCATTAGCATTACAGAAGCATAAACCAAACCCATCAAAAAAAGTATGTTAAGCCTGAAGGCACTTTATTGTGTGTTAAAATCTAAGTGTAATTAAGCCCCCAAAAAGCATGTTGACAGTAGTAAAGCACTGGTCGGGCACACATTTAACCCTTTGATCGCCACTAATGTTAACCCCTTCCCAGCCAGTGTCATTAGTACAGTGACAGTGCATATTTTTAGCACTTGTCCCCAAAAAGTGTCAGTGTCCTGACTGTCCATCGCAGTGTTGCATTCCTGCTATAAGTCTCCAATACTAGTAAAAAAAAAAATTTAAATATCCTATAGTTTGTAGCACTATAACTTTTATGCAAACCAATCAATGTACGCCTATTGGGATTTTTTTTTTTTACCAAAAATATGTAGCACAATACATATTGGCCTAAATTGATACAATTTTTATTGGATATGTTTATTACAATAGCAGAAAGTAAAAAAAAATGTTTTTTTATTTTAATTGTCTGTCATTTTTTTGTTTAAAGCGCAAAAAATAAAAACTGCAGAGGTAATCAAATACTACCAAAAGAAAGTTCTCTTGTTCTGTGGAAAAAAAACAGGACATAAATGTTGTTTAGGTACAACGTCGCACGACGCAGCATCCCCCCTTACATCAATATGTGCCCAGTAAAATTCCCCCTTACATCAATATGTGCTCAGTAGAGTCCCCCTTACCTTTCAAGTGTCAGAGCTAAAGCCAGGAGGTATGGACAGAGGAGGTTTGGTATCCATGTAAATTCTGAAGGTGGAGCAATCATGTCATTGGTTGCTAGGACACTGGCAGTCCTAGCAACAACCAGGGCTCTGGGAGGGGTGAAAATCTACGTTGGGAACTAGGGTAGGGTCACAGCTATTATGATACACTGACTGGCATGTCCTCTGCCAGCCAGCAGGGGTATTTTTATGGACATTTGCTGCAGGCTGGACAACATCTTGTAGCAGGCCAAGCTTGGAGACCCCTATTCACAATCCTCTTGCTCCATGGGCTCGCACAAACATAGAAGAAACTAAAATGCATGGGAGGAAGAGACTCAATCAAATAGATGTTCCTCAAATGGAAAGGGTCTGGCAGAACACACCAGTGAGTATATAAGGCACAATGGGGTTGATTTACTAAAGGAAAATCCACTCTGCATTACAAGTGCACTTGTGAACCAGATTTTAACCACTTGCCGACCGCGCTATAGCAAAAATACTGCTACAGCGCGGTCGAGCTACTGTGACGCAACGTCCCTGGGACGTTGTCCTTCACTTCCGCGATTGCACGTCCCCTGGGACGCGCTCGCGGAAATGTCTGTGCTCGCTGGGTCTAGAAGACCCGGCGCATCACGGATCACGGTAAATTGCCGCTGATAGCGGCCGTTTACCACGTGATCGCGCTGTCGAATGACAGCACGATCACTTGTAAACAAACCGGCGTCATTTGATGACACCAGTTCCTCCCTCTCCTCTCTGTACCGTTCGGTACAGTGTGAGAGGAGAGGGGGGGAGCGGGGTGTCAGCAGCAGCGCTGTGGCTGGATCTGTGACAAATGCAGTCACAGAACCAGCCATCCCTCCATCCATCCCAGCTCTGCAATACCCCAGTACCCTGCAATACCCCAGTACCCTGCAATACCCCAATTCTCAGCAATACCCCAATACTCAGCAATACCCCAATACTCGGCAATACCCCAGTACCCTGCAATACCCCAATTCTCAGCAATACCCCAATACTCAGCAATACCCCAATACTCGGCAATACCCCAGTACCCTGCAATACCCCAATACTCGGCAATACCCCAGTACTCGGCAATACCCCGCGCGATACTCTGCAATACCCCAATACTCTGCAATACCCTGCATGATACTTTGCAATACCCCAATACTCTGCAATACCGCCTATGGGGATTTTTAGGTAGTGAAGTTTGGCGCCATTCCACGAGTGTGCGCAATTTTGAAGTGTGACATGTTGGGTATCTATTTACTCGGCGTAACTTAATCTTTCACATTATGAAAAAAAATTGGGCTAACTTTACTGTTTTCTTTTGTTTTAAGCACAAAACAGTTTTTTTTTAAAAACACGCGTTCAATAAATGTCTGCGAAATTACCATACGAGATAAAAAGTTGCAACGGCCGCCATTGTATTCTCTAGGGTCTTTGCTAAAAAAAAAACATATATAATGTTTTGGGGTTCTATGTAATTTTCTAGCAAATAAATGATGATTTTTACATGTAGGAGAGAAATGTCAGAATTGGTCTAGGTGTTCCAGAACGCCTGATGGTGTTCCCTGCATGTTGGGCCTCTGTATGTGGCCACGCTGTGTAAAAGTCTCACACATGTGGTATCGCCATACTCAGGAGAAATAACAGAATGTGTTTTGGGGTGTAATTTGTGGTATGCATATGCTGTGTGTGAGAAATAACCCGCTAATATGACAGAATATGACAGAAACAAGATTTTTTTTTTTTTTACAGAATTTTCAGTCGTTTTTCTTTTATAGCTCAAAAAATAAAAAACCCAGAAGTGTGAAAAAAAGGACAAAAATTTCAAATGGGTACAATGTTGTATGACTGAGTAATTGTCATTCAAATTGTGAGAGCACCGAAAGCTGAAAATTGGTCTGGTTAGGAAGGGGGTTTAAAGGGGTTGTAAAGGTACAAGTTTTTTTACCTTCATGCATCCTATGCATGAAGGTAAAAAAACATCTAGCAGCACCGGCCCCCCCCGAGTCCCCGTTGTACTTACCTGACTGTGCGCATCCACGTCGTCCTCTTCGGTTCCCAGCCTGGCCGTTGATTGGCTAGGCTGGGCGGATTGATAGCAGCGCAGCCATTGGCTAGCGCTGCTGTCAATCAGGGCGGATGATGCGGCGCGCTGGGGGGCGGAGCCGAGTGATACAGTCGGCGGCTATGGCCGCCGCTGTATCACGGGAGCGCGCTCGCAAAAGCTTTCCTCCATGCGAGCGCCCTCGCATGAAGAAGGAAAGCTTTTGCGAGGAGGAGCCCAGACAGCCGCCGAGGGACCCCAGAAGACAGGTTTCCGGGCCACTCTGTGCAAAACGAACTGCACAGTGGAGGTAAGTATCACATGTTTGTTATTTTTTTTTTTTTTAAATCCCTGACTTTAGTGTCCCTTTAAGTGCCCAGTGGTCAAGTGGTTAAATATTACCTTGGGGAGACTCAGACTAGAATACTGCAATCACTGAGCAGCAAATGATATCACCTGTCATGTATTTCAGTTATCTTGCAAACCTGGCCTGTTAGTAGGTCCTGAGGACAGGAGTTGAGAACCACTGCCCTATGCCTAGTACACACGACTGGGATTCCTGACGGGAAAAGGTCCATCGGAAATCCTGAGGGGAAAACCGAGAACCTGCTCTCTACTTTTCCTCTTGGGAAAACTATGATAAGAGCTTTTCCTCGGGAATCCCGACCGTGTTTATGCTCCATCTGAGTTTTCTGCTACACACGTCTGGGTTTTCCGACAGGAAAAAGTCAGTCCGGAATACCGGCGGGGAAAAAAGAGATGGCTCTCTTTTTTTGTCCAGCGGGTTTGGCAGTTTTCCCATTGGAAAAACTGTGAGGGAGCATACACACGGCCGGGATTCCCGGTCAAAAGCTCTCCTCGCAGTTTTCCCGTCGAAAAACCCGGTCGTGTGTACATGGCATCAGAGCAGTAGTCCTCTGTAAAGAGATCTGTAGTGGAGCACTGCTCAGAGAGCATTTTACAAGTGGTGAGGAGACAATGGGTTTGATTTACGAAAAGGAAATAGCACGTGCACTTTCACTCTGCAAGAGCAGTTGCTCCAGAGCTTAGTAAATGAGCAGAAGCTCTGCTGACTTCCATTATTCAATCACGTTCAAGCAAAAAAGCAGTTATTTTTTTTTCCTTGCACTTGATTGGGTATTCTTTACAAACTGAAGCTGAACCTCATTTACTAAGCACTGGCGTAACTGCCCTTGCAGAGTGCACTGTCTATTTGTCTTTAGTAAATCAACCCCCATTCGGTCTCCTCATCAATTGTTTAAAACTTAAAAGCCAGCACCACTGCACAACTGAATGTATTCCAAGGGACTGCCTCTCGAATATAACGGAGGGATACTTTTTGCCATGCCATGGTATGTAGATACCCCTGTACAGCTAGCTGTCTTTACAGCTTGGGAGACCGAGTTGGCAAACGCAGATTCTCATCTACCAGGATAAAGTTATTTGGACACTGCTTATTAGGGTTGTCCCGATGCCACTTTTTTTTTTAGGACCGAGTCCTTTTTTTTTATGTACTCGCCAATACCGATTAGCAATACTTTTTTTTTAAATGTGTCTATGTGTCCCGAAATGCAGCCATGTTCTAAATGCAGCCGTATCCCCAAATGCAGCCTTGTCCCAAATGCAGCCATGTTCTAAATGCAGCCATGTTCTAAATGCAGCCTTATCCCCAAATGCAGCCTTTTCCCCAAATGCAGCTTTGTGTTCCCCACCGTGCGACATCATATATAGCCACTCCCCTTGTCCGGGCACTTTGATAGACAGATCCTGGGATGGGTGATCTGTCTATCAAAGTGCCTGGACAAGGGGGAGGGGCTATATATGATGACACGCGGCGGATAACACACAGCTATTCAAATGAAAGCTGTTATGTTCCCCGCGCTGATCAACTAGACGCTTGGCTTTCTCTTTGGGGACTAGATGGCGGCAGCAGCTCTCCTCTCCTCCATTAGTGGCATACCCGAGGACTGCTCTGCTCCGCTCTCGGCCCCCTCTCTCCTGAAAAAAAAGTATCAGTGAAGCATCAGGAGCATTTACACAAGTTCCGATACTAGTATCGTGTAGTACAAGTACTCGTGCAAATGCTCAGTATCGGGACAACCCTACTGCTCATGGTGTCAAAACTGCCATACAACTTGCAAGACAAATAGGCAACACAGGGCTCAGAATACAAGACATAAAAATGTATCCTTTTGTACATTCTCATATATTTGCAGGTTCAGTGATCAAGCATGGGTGAGTAATGATCCCAGCTTCAGCAAACCCAGAATCTTCATCGCAGTATGACAATACAGAAGCTAAGCATTAAAACGTCATGCATAATCTCACCTTTTCACAAAAAAAAAAGGTGAACTAACAGCCTCTTCCCCAAACAACCCCCATCCCCATTCCTCGCTGCACTGCCCTTCTTTCCTTAGGGCTTCCAGGACAAATCAGAGTGATTCCGAATAGTCTGCCCTGGAAAGAAAGGGAAGAGAATCGGGGCTTTTAAATCCCAAAACTACTGGCTGTGAAGGCAGTGACATCTAAACACTCATGGAGATAAGTGCAACAAGAAAAGGGAGGTAAGGAGGATGTGGGGTGTTGGTTCACCTTTATTTTTGTGAAAAAGGTGAACTTACATCTGAAACAGCATCTGGTAAAGGGGTTGTTTTATTACCTTAATGCATTTTATGCATTAAGGTAAAAAAACTTCTGACACTGACCGGCCCCCTAGCCCCCCGTTTTACTCACCTGAGCCTGTTTGTTCCCTCGGCGGAGACGTGCTGTACCTCTCTGCCCGGGGTTCTCGGCTCGATTGGATAGATTGATAGCAGCACAGCAATTGGCTGCCGCTGCTGTGAATCAAATCCAATGACGGGGCCAAGTCTGGCATTCTGTGTCTATGCATAGGATGCATTAAGGTGAAAAAACATGAGGGTTTACAACCCCTTTCATTTAAGGGGTTGTAAAGTCAGAAGTTTTTTTTTCTCTTAATGCGTTCTATGCATTAAGAGAAAAGGCCTTCTGTGTGGAGAAAGCCTTCTGTGTGCACCATTGGCCCCTGCTGCTTTCAATCAACGTAGCTAGCCAATTAGAAGAGAGGGGGGCCAGAGGCACGGCTCTGCGTCTGAATAGACACAGGGATCTGTGACTCGGCTCAGATGCCCCCATAGCATGTTACATTCTGTGGGAGCATTCGACAGGAGGGAGGGGTCAGAAGCACAGAAGAGGGACCCGAGAAAAGGAGGATTGGGGCTGCTCTCTGCAAATCCACTGCACAGAGCAGGCAAGTATAACATGTTTGTTATTTTTATAGAAAAAAATGAGATTTTACAATCTATTTAATCCATTTTGGAATAAGGCTGTAAAATAACAAAATGTGGAAAAAGTAAGCGCTGTGAATACTTTCCAGGTGCACTGTACTGAGAGCAATGTTACTCAACTTTTTTACTGTACCATTTGAAGCCCCTCCCCCTTCCCACTGCAGCCTTCTGGGACACATAAAGGTCCCAGAAGACTGTGAGACCGTTCATAAGGCGCAGCACAGCTTGCGCAGTAGGAAATACGCTGTGAAGCCGGAAGACTTTACTGACGGTTTCCCTTACTTACAATGCAAGTGCCTGCACCCGAAGACAAATGGAGAATCAGCTCGGGTGCCGACATCACAGGCTCCCTGGACACGTAAGTGTCCTTATATTAAAGTTTGCAGCTAAAGTATTTAAAAAAAAAATCTGTATAATCAGCGGTATAGCCACGGTGCCCCATTGATTTCAACGGGCAGGAGTGGTAGCAGGACTTTTTTTACCGTCCTGCTAGCGCACCGCTCCAGTGGGAAAGCCCTTTGGGCTTTCCCACGGGAGAGACAGCAGTGGCTGTTTCAGATCAGTTTGTAGGTGCTTTTTTAGCGCTGTATCGCCTCCAAAGCGACCCAGTGTGAAAGGGGTCTGACAGAAATCCAGATTAGTCCTGAATAGGGATGAGCCGAACACCCCTGCGTTCGGTTCGCACCAGAACCTTCGAACGAACCGAACGTTCGCGCAAACATTTAGAACCCCATTGACGTCTATGGGACTCGAACGTTCAAATTCAAAAGTGTTCATTTTGAAGCCCAATATTTAAGTTATTGTTGGAAAACATCTTTGAGAACCCGGGTCTTGCCCCAGGGAACATGTATCAATGGGAAAAAAAGGTTTAAAAACTGTAGTTTCTTCAGGAGCAGCGATTTTAATGATGCTTAAAGTGAAAAAAAAATAACGAAAAATTCCTTTAAATATCGTACCTGCTGGGTGTCTATAGTATGCCTGTGAGGTGGCACGTGTTTACAACTGTCCCTGCACAAAATGAGATTACTATAAGGAATAGGTAATTTAATACTGTTTGCGGCTTTAATGTAATGCTTGGTCCCTGCAATATGGATGAAAATCACTGAAAAAAATAGCATGGGTTTCCCCGCACCACTCCCCCCAGGTCATTACAAAACCCTTTGGTCCTATATACGTTGAACAGCAGTATACAGCAGTATACAGGCGGTGCAAACAAGACAAGGACTGTAGGTTTGTTAAGTAGAATCTGAACCATGTCATACTTTGCTGCTGCATATTGCACAATTTCCTAAAGAGACCCTCAACAAACTACATGACACTTGTGCATGATGAGGCCATTGATGTTCCAGTGGCGGCCCGTGAGCCTGGCCATACAGGCTTGGCCTCCCAAAGCGCACATGCTGTGCGGCAACAATATGACGATTATTTTAGGGGTGAGGGGGGCCATTCCAATGCCAGATCTTGGCTGAATAAATTAATTTTTGGGGAAAGAAAAATTCTAGAAAAAAGGGGGGTTGCCATCCGGGGACCCCTTTAAACAAATTCTGTAAAGAACTCCTGTTTCCTGAAAGCCTCCATTATTTCTGCAAGTCAAAATTAAGCAAAAAAAAAAAAGCTAATGTCAGTCAAGCCTCTACTACTTACTAAGCTTTCTCCCCATAGTGGGTTCAGTTGCAAAGTAATGAGCACACTTGCACTATGAACCACCAAGTGGGTTCAGTTGCAAAGTAATGAGCAAACTTCCAGTATACAGCAAGTTGGTTTAGGTGCACTGAGCACACGGGCAATACAACACGTGAGAACACTGCAGCTAGCACAATCAACTGCCTGACAGATTAGGAAGAACCAATCTAACTAAAATATACAGTGTGTATATATATATATATATATGTACAACTCCTGGGATGTATATATATCCTCTACACACTGTAAATTTAACTGCTCTATCTAGCTAGAAAAAAAGTCTCTCTCTCTCTCTCTCCCTCTCTCTCTCCCTCTCTCCCCCTCCCTCCCCTGTAACCAGCACTGGAATACACTACACGAGGCCGCCCAGCAGGCGGCCTTTTATAGTGTGGGGCGTGTGCTAAAGCCCTGAGCCATAATTGGCCAAAGCCACCCTGGCTTTGGCCAATTATGTCTCTCCGTTTTTTGCGTGCTGTGATTGGCCAAGCATGCGGGTCATAGTGCATGCTTGGCCAATCATACCACAGTGTTGTTCGTATTTCGACGAACGGTCGAACATGCAATGTTCGAGTCGAACACAAAGCTCATCCCTAGTCCTGAAGTCACTCCAAATCTACAAGTTGGATGCTTCATTCTGCTTAAAGAATGGACTGGCAAATAGTACTAATCATAAACAGCATTCCCAGTGATGAGGTACACAAAGTAGAGGAGAAGGTTTTGCTTTTGCTCTTTTAATTTTTCTTTAACTACACTGGGGATTTTTCTGACATCCCAAGACATAAACATGTCAATGACATTCAGACGAATATACCTACTACATACCACCCCCTATGCCAGGGGTGCCCAACACATGTGGCCAGCAGCGCCATTTGATGTGGCCTGCCACCTCCTGCTCTGGAATGGTGGGTCAGCAAGCCCAGATCGTGGATTTCCGACCCCCCATCACTGTGAAGAGCAGAACCGACACTAGAGGAAGCAGAGCCGACGCTTCCTGTATAGCACAAAACAGATTATAGCGCACACATTCAAGAATTAATTTATCCTGCAAGGCTAGTTAAAAACCTGAACATATTAAAAAAAAATACGGGGGTTTGGTCACACTATATGGTCACATAGTGCTAAGCCCACTTACTGCGACAAAGTACCCCGAATTAGTGGGTCCTACCCTAGTAATAGAAAGAAAGATCCTGTGTCTCAACAATGGGAGCCAAACTCCTCTATGTGGGAGAACTAAAGGGATTCTTGTATAGCACAGACTCCTGTCACAGCCAGAGTGATACCAAATGTACGCCACTTGTGACAGGAGCAATACAGGAAACATCGGCTCTGCTTTCTACTGCAGCCGCATGCTTTTTTTAGCGCCGGCTTCTGTCACACTGGTGCTCGGGGATGGCAGGTTGGGGACCAGCCAGTAATACTCACCACCAGCATTACCAGACCTGGAGAACAGCCAGCAGCAGCCAAGGATACCTGTAGGAATCCTGAAGAAGTGAAGATTGAGGTCAGTTGAGGTGCAGGTAAACCGTAGTGGATCAGTGTGAAAGCAGCCTTATACCCCTTTTACACGATTGGTCCGCCTGTCTGTGTTTCAGGTGGAGCCAATCCAACCCTCCATTTACCTCTACAGAGCAGCAGATGTAAACGGACTTGTATGAATTTACACCTGCCTATCTCCAATCCGATAGCGGGCTGTGTCCATGTTTGCTCTGCATATGCAGAGTGGACACGGACTTGTCATCCACCCGCTTCGCTCATTGTGGCCCACGACCGGTTACCAAGTCGCTAAAGTGGCCCTCGCTCCTCAAAAGGTTGGGCATCCCTGCCCTATGCCTTTAACACACTATCCTAAAGTGATTGTAAAGGTTTTCTTTTAACCACTTGCCGACCACTGCACGTCGATATACGTCAGCAATGGGCAAATGGGCGTACCTGTACATCCCCTTTAATTTGCGGGCTAGTGGGCACGCGCGTGCGCCCGCCACTTGCTGTGTGACCGTGCCTGCGGACTCGACGTCCCGTGATCGTGCCACGGAGAGGCAGAATGGGAAGATGCCTATATAAACAAGGCATTTCCCTGTTCTGCCTAGGGATCTACTGCTCGCTGTCATCGGGAGCAGTGATCTCTATCATGTTGTTGTGAGACCATCCCCCCCTACAGTTAGAATCACTCTTTAGGACACACTTAATCCCTTGATTGCCCCCTAGTGTTTAACCCCTTTCCTGCCAGTGTCATTTACATTTACAGTAATCAGTGCATTTTTATAGCACTGATCGCTGTATAAATGACAATGGCCCCAAATAGTTTCCAAAGTGTCCGATGTGTCCAATACAATGTCACAGCCAGGAGAAAAATCACAGATCGCCGCCATTACTAATAGAAAAAAATAATAATAAAAATGCCATAAAAATAATCCCCTATTTTGTAGACGCTATAACTTTTACCAAGAATATGTAGAATA
Organism: Rana kukunoris; assembly: GCA_029574335.1. Lineage (NCBI taxonomy): Eukaryota > Metazoa > Chordata > Amphibia > Anura > Ranidae > Rana > Rana kukunoris. The sequence goes on from CM056049.1 coordinate 592,241,774, forward strand.
CATATCGGCTTAAAGGAGAAGTCCAACCTGGGCTCATTCAGCTGAGCTTCTCCTCTGGGTCACAGGAGTGCAATTGGTTTTGCACTCATGCAGGAGTTATCTGAACAATGCAATTACATTAATGTGTTTGTTATATTGTTTTCTCTAGCTTGTTTACTGGTTTTGCTGCCACCCTTTGGTCACCGCTTATCTACCCTCAGCTTTCTGTAATTCTTCCCTTTTGTATAATGTAACCTCCTCCTAAGGCCTCGTGCTCACAGTGATGATGTCTGAGCATCAGCATTTCTGGAGGTAATTTCAGGTGCAATACAGTCCTTGGCAAAATGAATCAATATTTATGCATATATGCGCTTATTTGCATGCATTGGTGCAAAATACTGACTGGGAACGCAGATTTTTCTATTTTTACTCAAGAATGTGCAGCACTTGTTTACGCGCTTGTGTGTACCGGCACATTGTAAACAATGGGCTGCATTTTACATCAGTAAATAAAACCCAGTACTGAGTTTTTTCAAGCTGCAGTGTGCAAGAGGCCTTATTGTGAGCGCCTGAAAGATGCACATTGAGGCTCTTAAAAAATATTAATTTTGACCTTTAAAGCGGAGTTCCACCCATATAAAAGACTTTTAATAATCGGACACTTACCTGTCCCAGGTCCAGCAATGCGGGCGAACGCTCCTCTCCGTGGCGCCGGAATTCTGACTGTGGGCGAATGGCTGTGGCTTCACAGCTGTGCATGCGTGCTGTGTTACCCGGGCAATTTTCTGGGACTTGTGACGTGTCCCAGAAGATTGCACGGAGGGAGGGGTGGAATTCCTTCTGGCGCTACGGAGCACCGGGAGGAAGTGGAAGCTGGATGCCACTTTTGGGTGGAACTCTGCTTTAAAAAATAAAAATAAAGGCATTGGAATCAGAATAGCATAGGGTAAATGCTCATCTAGAGCAGTGTTTTTCAACTCCAGTCCTCAAGGCACACCAACGGGTCAAGTTTTCAGGATTTCCCTCAGATGAAATGGCTGTGGTGATTACGAAGGCAGTAAAACTGATCAAATCACCTGTGCAAAATAATGGAAAGCCTGAAAACATGACCTGTTGGTGTGCCTTGAGGACTGGAGTTGAAAAACACTGCTCTAGATTGTAAGCTCTAACAAGCAGGGCCCTCTGATCCCTCCTGTATTGAATTGTGACTGTACTGTCTTCCCTGATGTAAAGCGCTGCGCAAACTGTTGGCGCTATATAAATCCTGTATAATAATAATCTAGTTCAGGGATAATCAATTAGCGGACCTCCAGATGTTGCAAAACTACAAGTCCCATCATGCCTCAGCCTTTGGGTTCATGCTTGTGGCTGTCAGTCTTGCTATGCCTCATGGGAATTGTAGTTTTGCAACAGCTGGAGGTCTGCTAATTGCATATCCCTGATCTAGTTTAAGGTCCAGAAATACCTCATTCCTGGCTCAGGCAAGCTACCTTCATTAAAAGGATAAACAAAGTTTTGGTTTAAATAAATAAAAATTCATACTTCCCTCTGTGCAGTTGGTTTTGCAGTGCAGTGGCCCCGATCCTCTTCTGGGGTACCTCAGCCGCGCTCCTGGCTCCTCTTGAGTATGCTGTAGAAGCACCCATGTCCTGCTGCTGTGTCTATTTACAGACAGCAGGACTCGGCCCCGTCCCTTGTATCATTGGATTTGATTGGCAGCAGCAAGAGTAGCCAATGGCTGCGTTGCTATCAATCTATCCAATCAGGACCAGAGACATCAGCTTGAGCTGGTGTGCACATCCCCATCGCTGGAAAGACCAGGTTCAGATAAGTAAAGGGGGGGGGGGCTGTGGGGGCACATTTGCATTAGAGGTTTTTTCAACCCCTTTAAATGCAACTAGTCCAGCGCTGCCATTGGACCCAGTTACAAGCTGACCTTATCATGGCACCAAGGAATTAGCCACAGGGTAGAAGAGGCAGACACCTTATCTCTAACCTCTAAACATTTAACCCTCGCTATGCAGGAAAGCCCCACCGAGGGAAATGTTTAATTCAGAGTTTAGCTTTAAGAGAGAGACCTTGTCACATAAACTTAAGCAAACACATCTGTAAAGAAACCAGATACTTGCCACCCATGATACCCAATGAGGGAAAAAAAGCCAATTCCCTAAAGAGACTGCAGGTGTGGGGGCTGGGGTCTAACCTTTCTTCATCCTTGTGAAGTGTTTAGTCTCTGTATCTTCATTTAGATTTCTTAGCACTACTAAAATCTGTTCACTGAGGAGATTCCCTTGTGATATGTGTCAATGGGATATTATATGTATATAGCACACCAATATGTAAAATCCAACCCTGCTTAGGCAAGACGTGCCTGTAAATACTAACCTGCCACACAGCACTGCTGAGGTTATAAACCAGACCCCTTTCACACAGTTTTCAGGCACCAAACGGCTAAAAATAGCACTTGTAATACACCTCCCCAATGTGAAAGCTTGAGTGCTTTCACACAGACGCTGCAAGCATATAAAAAAAAAAAGCCCCGCAAGCAGCATCTTTGAGGCAGTGGAGGAGCAGTGTATACACCCCCCCGACCATTGAAATGAATGGGTACCACTGCCAAAAGTGCATGCAAAGCAATTCAGCAGCGCTACACTGGCACATTTAACCGTTTCTTTGGCTGTTGGCAGCTCTAAAACTAGTGGTGCTTTACTGCCAACGCTGCCTTTAAGACCCCAATGTGAAAGGATCTTACAGAAGGGTTGATATCATAGGACCTTCCTGCTGACCTTATTACAGGATACATTAGTGAGAGGTCAGCAGGAGCAAAGTCACCTATGGAGTTGGTTTCCTGTTGGGGATATTTTGGAATCAGTATGGTGGCCGCTGGCACCAGAGGGAAATATTCACAATTTTTTTTCAGGATCTCTTGCCTGAGCAAGCTTCTCATCTACTTTGTTGATTTAAGAGCATTTTGCTATGCAATTTAAGCACAGAAGCGCCATACAAGGAAAATAAAAAAAAGTTTACTTTTGAACTAGAGCACTTAAAGCGGATCTCCACCCTAAAATGAAGTTCCGCTAATCAGAACCCTCCCCCCCTCTGGTGTCAATTTGACACCTTTCAGGGGGAGGGGGTGCAGCGAGAGCCAATCGGCGGACGCATCGTGACTCGCACATACGTCGTGGGGAACCGGGCAGTGAAGCCGGAGCGCTTCACTTCCTGGTTCCCTCACTGTGGATGGAGGGGGGAGCAGCAGAGAGAGGAGCAAACGCTTGTCCTCTGCTGTGGACGCCGCTGGACTCCTGGACAGGTAAGTGTCCTAATATTAAAAGTCAGCAGCTGCAGTATTTGTAGCTGCTGGCTTTTTTTTTTTTTAAGGGGCCATCCGCTTTAAAGCATTACCCCAAAACATATTGCCGATGTGCCTGTTGTACCATGTACTTGTATTGGAAAGCATCCTGTTCTCTGTATTGCTTACAATGTGAAATCCCTTTTGTTCCTGCCAAAAACAAAAAAACCTGACCACCGTAAGCAGAATACACCGTTGTCAGTTCTCTAGCCATACTGTAACCACAGTGTGCTTTTCTCCAGTGATCAGACTTGTCCTGACATGACACCACCGCTGCAGTCATTCACTGGGAAGCTCAATGTACTGCTGCACCCCCTGCCATTCTTACACAGGTTTGCATACACCATGGGTGCTCAACCTGTGGCCCTCCAGATGTTTCAGAACTACATGTCCCATCATGCCTTTGCTAGTCATGCTTGTAATTGTTCAGCCTTGCAATGCCTCATGGGACTTGTAGTTTTGGAACAGCTGGAGGGCCACAGGTTGAGCACCCATGGCATACACCTTCCAGGGTGTATGCCATAAGTTCCTGTGTCCTGCAAGCCAGTGATAGGCCAACCCATCATATGATTTCTGAAAGATTCTCTTTAAACATGCTTGACAAGTTATCATATGCTCCTTAATGTAAATTACACAAAACCAAACTTTTGAATGTTTATATATAATTTTATTACAAAAAAAAAAGTTGCTAAAAAAGTTAGAAAAAAAGTACAATGCACCAGGTCTACAGAACGCTAAAGTATACTGGGTTTGTTGCTAACATTGGGCTACCCTTGGAAACCATTAAATATGCAGAATCATCCCACATCAAAAGCTTTAACTCTAACAGCCCTCCAACTACTTCTTATATTAAAATATAGGTTCTCCCTAAAGAATCACATTACCTATACACAATTCTGTACAGTTTTTATAACCAAGCTAACAAAATGAGCTGCACTTGAGTTCACATTCTTAGCAAATAAACAAACAATGGGCTTCAAACACAATTTATACAGCGGACAAAGCATTCACTCGTCATCCTCATCATCGTCCTCATCCTCGTCTTCCTCATCATCTTCATCCTCATCATCATCGTCATCTTCTGGTTCAACCTTCTTCTTTGAGCTTGCTGCTGGCCTGCCAGGAATCTTCTTGCCAACATCACTGCTGCCCTTTGCCCGATATGCTGCAACATCCTGAAAAATAACCACACATGCATAAATTGCCACATTCCATATGTAAAAATGTATCACAGCATGCCCTAGACACCATTTCCAAAAATCAGGGACCGAGGTATGGTACATTTATTTAACTGGCATCCCATAGTGTTGCACCTTTTACAGCCCAATTTGATCCATGGCTACATTAAAGTGGATTGTGGTTCAATACAAGACACATTTATACTTGGCTACTCTGAGCAGCCCCAATACACCTCTTGCATCTCCCACTGGGACTCCAGCAAGTGTCCCCATAAAAAGCCACTTTCTATGGGGACAGGCTCACAAGCTGCCCCGTCTGCGTCCATTGACAGCCAGGCCGTGTACAGAATCTGATTTATAGCAGCCATTAATTTTCCCAATGCACATGCTAAATGAAGCACAAGTATTAAGGGGTGTTTAAGGTTAAGAAAATGCTTCCAGCCTTTACCATTTTAACATGTTTTCATTTAGAACACAAGAAAGAAGTAAAATTGGTGTTAAAGTGCAAGTTCACCTTTACAGAAAATCTTTAAAGTGAACTTACACTGGACCCGGTCCCTAGAGCACCTAGGAGGGGGGGGGGGGGGTGTCTACAGTAAGTTCACCATACAGATTCTGTAAAGGGTGATCGGACCCTTTAACAGATTGTGTTCACATTGAACTTCTTGATGTCTTATACATCAGAAGTTTCAGCAGTAAGAACATCTACAACCACTGGATTCAAACCTGTCCTAAAAAGATAAAATCTTGACAGCATCGCGAAAAGAATGCTAGCTCTTAGCACAGACCCCTTCATAAAACACAGGCACCAATTTGAATGCTTGCTTATACCACCATTTAGGTGAATCTGAATTACCTTCTCATATTTCTCCTTGAGCTTTGCTGCTTTCTGTTCAAATGGCTGCTTGTCTTTAGGCGTCTGTTCAGACCACAGCTCTCCTAGTTTCTTAGCGGTATCACCAATGGACAGACCAGGAGTGTCGGTCTTTATCTGGGGCCGATTTTCAGAACAAAACAGGAAGAAGGCAGATCTATAAAGAAATAGAAAGATGCATAAGAAAATAAATAGGGGAAAAGGCAGCCATCATTCAGATTTAAACATCTACTTGCACAAACTGTTGTCAACACCTTTGTAAAAGCAAAAGTTTATACAAATCTCAACCGACTTGGCTATCTTCAGGTGTTTACAACAGCAGTGCTCATCTCTATAAAAATGTTTTTTTTTTTTTTTTTTTGGCTAAAAAATAAAATACATGTAGGAAATACTCACGGTGGTCGTTTTGGGGCATTTGGGTCCTTCTTTCTCTTTCCTGCCTTCTCCCCCTTGGGTGGGATGTAGGTTTTCATTTCCCTTTCATAACGGACCTTGTCGCCTTTGGCCAAGTCTTCAAACTTTCCCTTCTCCTTGGCAGACATGGTCTAAAAGCCACAAAAATAAAATAGTAAGGACATTCCCAAAGAGAAAAAATCACCACATAATCTGAATGCACATACATCTCCATACACCAGAGAAATCTTACAGATCAGCGCAAGATCTCTGCCCGGGATACACACTATACACCCCGCCCCCTTAGAATTACCAAAACCATATAGTATGAGGTCAAACACTTTCAATGTGTATGCAATGAGGTAGGCCCTTTAATACTTCAGGTGATGGCAAATCTAAAGGAAATTGAACAAAAAGATATATAGTGTGTATCCTGCTTAACAGATCCAGTCAGAAATATAACATTACGATCAAAGATGTCATGGAGAATTTGAAGCTCCCCATCTCCCCCAACTTTTCTTGGAGAAATCTGGCCATATTGGCACCATTACCATGAAGGTATGAAAGACCTAGTTGCAAGACCATACAATGATGTTGGGTATTCAGTAGTATATTATTACAGTAAGGTATGAGACCTAGTTGAAGGATCATATAATGGTTAGGCAACTAGTAAATATTACAGTGTAAAGGTATGAGCGATCTAGTTGTAGGACCATACAATGATGTTGGGTAATCCGTAGTATATATAATAAAGATAAGAGATCTAGTTGTAGGATCATACAATAATGTTGGGTAGTCAGTTATATATTACAGTGTAAGGTGTGAGATCTAGTTGTAGAATTATACAATGAGGTTGTGTAAAATATATATATTACAGTGTAAGATCTAGTTGTAGGATCATACAATGATGTTGGGTAGTCAGTATATATTAGTGTAAAGGTATGAGAGATCTAGTTGTAGGATCATAAAATGATGTTGGGTAATCGGTAGTATATATTATTAGTGTAAAAGGTACGAGAGATCATACAATAATGTTGGGTAGTCAGTTATATATTACACTGTAAGGTGTGATCAGATCCCATCCGCCCCCCCCATCGGTGCCCAGATCTCACCTCCCCCCTACCATACATATATTATACAGGCCTGTGTGATACTCCGATGATGGAGTCCTATGAATAAAGCTTAGGCTTACCTTCCACCTCTCGGAGCACTTCTTGGAGAACTCGGCGAAGTTGACGGAGGAGTCCGGGTGTTTCTTCTTGTGCTCCTCCCGGCATGTCTGCACGAAGTAGGCGTAGGAGGACATCTTGCCCCTGGGCTTGTTAGGATCTCCTTTCCCCATTTCTGATACCTGTGACGGGCGGAGGAAAGACAATGGCCATAAATAACACGAGCTAAAAACCCGGGAAGGCAGCGGGGCGGGGCTCGAGAGGGGAGGGATCGGGGGCGGGGCAGGCACAAGGAAGTTCCTGGCCTACAACGCGGCTTGGCTTCCCGCCCGAATCAAAAAAATCCTTCCGCTGCCCACACGAGAAAGAGAGGGGGAGGGGCGCGGAGCATGGCGGGTGATCTCTCCTGTATGAGGGCCGCTCCGGGCGGGAAGGGGTTACGGGTGCACGGCACATAGCACATGACCGGCCTAATAAAATCCTACAGCCGAACGAGGGCCGCTCACCCCCGAGAGAGAGCGGGTCACACAGACAGGGAATCCCTCTACCCGCCAACTGCGCACCTCACTGTCACCAGGCCCGGTCGCCTCTAATGGAAAGCCGGGGAAGGTGAATTAATGCGTAAAAGAAGCCCCAGCCATAATCCGCCCATATAATACTAATAAAGGGGGAAGAAAGTTCCGGAAGGGTAAAGTCCTGTGAGAGAGAATGAGGAAGAAAAACGCGCCAACTGACCTGAGCTGTACGAGTGATAAGAGGTGACCGATCTGCCTGTGTGTCCCGCACTAGAATGGTTCAACTAGCACGTAATACTGCCTCTTGTTTTCCACACTTCTCCCTCTCAGAGCACCTTGATGAACACTAGCGGAACACACGCCCCCAAACGCTTATTGGCCCGCACTCTGGTATCGGAAGCGCGGAGAATACGCCTATCACTATCTATTGGCCAGTCTTGTTTATTGCGTCGTGTGAAGGGCGTGGTCGGGAGGGCCAGCAAGCTTGTATGCTAGGGCCGCCCACATCCCCTATGCTGAGTGGGAGGGGGTAGAAACGGCCGAGTATTCCTCTAGTTCGAACCGGTTAAAGGGAGTCGGGGCGGTTCCCTCGCGCTGGATTGGCTGGGCTCGGAGGTTTAAAAATTCGCGGGGGAGGCTGTGATTGGGCTGCGCTGAATTTGGCGGCGTTGATTAGCTGTAGTGCAGCCAAACCGCGCGATTTGAAAAACTCTGAGTGAGAGGAGACAAAGGCGAAGGACCCGCCGCCTCGTGTGCGCCCCGTTCTCACCATTGTTGTGTCTGCGGGGAACAACACACCGGCCCGCCGCATACAACACCCGAGATAGTCCTCATAGACGCCGGTAATCGGCCCCTCATCTATGGCGCCAATATGGAGCATCACATGGCTGCCTGTAACGTCCATGTGCGGGGGTATAGGACTTCCATTTACTCTCTATACTACATCATTAGGACCAGCAGTGCTCCTCTAATGTTCTCATCTAATGTCATTACTGATCAGGGAGGCTCTATGACATTCCATCAGATCTACTCAGCCTGGATCCACAACAGGGGAATTCATGATAAAAGCTCCCTATAGTCCTGTACACACTATCAGAAAATCATACGATAAATAACGCTTTCTGATCGACCACGCGATAATCTGATTGTTAGTACAGAGCTTTCAAAGAGCCAATCACAACAGTTCATCTGATATTATCCGATCGGACAAACGTTTTCTTTTGTATGATACCAGATCGTACGATTTTCTTTTAATCAGCACCGTCGTCTGAAAATACAACACATTTTTATTCTGGAGAATCTTCATAATTTTCAATATGTGACTAGCATGCAAAATAAAAACTATCCGATCATCCGTGCGATAATCTCATTGTGTACCAGGCTTGGTTTACTATCTTGCATGCTGCGTTTGCACAGACATAGCAGCCTATTGGAATGAGATCCTATGTTTTCCGCAGGGAAATGCTTTCCTGTGCATTCCCATACTGTATCCAGAAAGCATGCACAGGGATTTCCATGTATTCCAATGGCCCTCGTTCACACCAGTGCTCTCAGCAAAAGTATAATCTGCTGTGATTTTTTTGCTGTTGCCTCGAATGTGTGAAAAATAAAAATGCACAAAACACCATTGACCTAAGATTTTTCTAAAATAAAATCCTTATTTATAAAACAGGAAAGTTAAAAACATGAATTCCATTTTTTTTCCAATATTAAAAAAAAAAAAAAACATTCATTACATACACATGAGCATCACGCCACATATAACAGAGGAAGGTAGCAATTCACAATGGATGAAGATCACTGTCGCATAGAAGACACCAAATAACCACATACAATGTAATGTGAGTCCCAAGAAAAAACACCTTCCACATTTAGCCCTGGTTCACAATGATGCGATTTGACATGGCAGTTATTGCCCGCAATGGAACCGTCCGAATCAGTGCGGCGCTGCACTGATTACCAAAAGTAGTTTCTGCACTACTTTTGGCGATTTCAATAGACCTCTTGTGCAGAAAATCGCACAGATGTCTCTGAAATCATCAGACTGACATGCAGGAATGAAATCGTGCGAGTTTAATCCCGCAGTACTGTAAATCTGAACTTAGCCTCCGTTCACGCCAGGCTGGTTTGACACGTGAAAATCACATGCCAAATCAGAGCCTATTGCCGCCAACTGCACCGTCCAAATCGGTGCAAAGCAGACTTTGCGGTACGGCACAGATTCCCAAAAGTAGTTCCTGCACTACTTTTGGTGACTTTGGGGGCCATTTCAATAGACATCTGTGAGTGTGCATGAACCCGCACACGTCTCTCAAATCGCCCCCTGAAATCAGACTGAAATGCCAGTTCAGCTGAGTCGGCATCGCGCCGTTTCGGACGGTCCCATTGATGGCAATAAGCTCCGATTTTACCCATACAGATGTCTCTCAAATCGCCCCCGAAGTCAGACTGAAACGTAGGTTTAAAATTGTGCCGTACAGCTGAACTCGCTAATTTCAAACGTGCGTTCAGTGTGAACCTCCTGTAAACCTTTTTCATATTTTAAAGTGGAAGTAAAGACAATTTTTCTAGTTTACCTACAGGTTAGCCTATAATAAAGCTTACCTGTAGGTACAGTGAATATCTCTTAGGCCCCTTTCACAATGGGGCGTTTTTCGAGCGTTTTTACAGCGTTATTCGAGCGAAGCCTCATCTGCAATCCCAATGTGCTGGTAAAGCACCGCTAAGACTCTAAAGTTTTAGGGCGTTTTAGCAGCGCCTCAGTGTAAAAGGGTAAGGCGTTTTTACAGCGCTTGCAGGACTCAGTGTGAAAAGGTCCATTAAGATGCATGGAGAGCGTTTTAAGAGCGCTATTTTTAACGCTAAAACGCTGTAAAAACGCTTCAGTGTGAAAGGGGTCTTACACCTGCACTGTTTTGGAGATATTCACACTGCATGCAGCCGTTGATGTCACCAGCGCATTCGCTCTGAAAGGATGGTATACCCGCGTCATCCCTTCAGAACTCCATTCTGCAGTCTGACTCGCACGCAAGAGTGATGTCAGCACAGCCAATCAGACGGCCAGAAACGCAAACCCAGGACGACCAGGTGAAGTCGGAAGCGCCTTTAGCAGTGACAGCGCACCGCTGGAAGGCTTTCTTCTAAGGTAAGTATTTCATAATGTGCTAGCATGCAATGCATACTAGCACATTATGCAATTGTTTTACAGGGTTTTAAAAAAAATGCAGTTTACTACTGCTTCATAACAAGAAAGCAGAGCAGTTATACCTAGTACACGCTGATGAAAAATACAGCTTTCTAAGCGATCACACAATAATCTGATTGTTAGTACACAATTTTCGAGAGCCAATCACGACAGGTCATCAGAAGGGACACACACAAAGATTTTTCTCATACAAAATCAGAGCGGATTATTTGTGTTTAGTCAGTACAGTATTCGTCCCCAAAAAATCGGAAGAGCAAGTCCAACGAAACAAAAGCATACGTTACAATACAACACATCACTTCCAAAGTTGTATTCTGTTGGATGAGAATTTTCGTACATTTCCCAACCTCTTCTTTCTCAATATGAGACTAGCATGCAAATAAAAAAACAGACAATCATTTGTCTGATATTCTCATTGTGTATAAGAGGCTCAAGGTTTCCTAAAACATCCAAAGAAGACAGGACCAGCTTCCACGCTAAAAAATTTGGAAGCTCAAAAGTTCAGGGGTAGGAAAAGGAGATGAAGGGGAGAGAAAAGGGAATGGAAAGGGGGGGGGGGATAGTAACGAATGAAGATTCTCATACAACAAAGCAGTGGCGGCCACTCCATTTAGGGGCGCCGCCCCCCTAATCCATGCGCTTGGCCCCTAATCTACATCGGACGCATGGTTTTAAATGTTTTTTGTTTTTTTTTCTTTGAAGCACATGATTAGAGCCTGAGGCTTAAAAAAGGCTGGGTGGGTTTGGGGCACAGAGCACTGCGCCTTGAGCCCACCCAGTTGTGTGCCTATAGTGAATTAGTATTCACTAGTGCAGGGGTCTCCAAACATTCTAAACAAAGGGCCGGTTTATTGTCCTTCCGACTCTTGGAGGGCCGGACTTTGGTCAGCCGGAGTGAAAATGTTCCTGGCATCAGTGAGAGTAAACATCTGCTATTAGGGGGAGGAATAGTGCCCCATTGCTGGTATCATAGGGAGGAAAAGTGCCACATTGGTGGTGTCATTGGGAGAAATGATGCTCCATTGTCGGTGTTAGATGGCAGAATAGTGTCTCGTATCATTTAGAGGGATATAGCTCCAAGGGCCGGATAAAGGCAAGCAAAGGGCCGCATCTGGCCCTCGGGCCAGAGTTTGGAGACCACTGCACTAGTGTATTCCTGCTTCGCCTCCTGACCAATCACTGCCGTGGAGGAAACCATCAAAGAGGAGGAGACTCAGGGGGAAGCCAAAGGGGCCCACGACCTAGATGGGATAAGTGCGGGGTTGGTGGGCAGACAGGAGAGAGACGGGGGGTTGGGGTTTGGTTTACCGAGTGACTGACGGACCAACCCGACCAGGGGAGGTTGCGTCTGGTTTGTTTGCCACCCTCCCCCTAAAAAATGGAGCACCAGCCGCCACTGCAACAAAGGCTTTTTTTTGTTTTGGAGTTTATCCCTTTTGTTAATTTTCAAATCAGAGGGGGGGGGGCTTAAAAAGCGGTAAAGCTACTGCTCCCACCGCCTTAGTGTGAAAGTGCCCTTATAGTGTGTACCCTACTTTAGTGTCAAAATAAAAAGGAAAAAAACACACTGGAACACATTCAGAATGCAATGCAACCCCTATTCCATGCGCATTTCCTATACTGCATTCAAAACGCACTGGGTTTGTGATATGCTGCGGGTGTCAATGTTTTCCTAACAACACCCCAAATGCAGATTGCAAACACACTGCATTTGCCTGCACCAGATCGCATGGTACCACGGTGTCATGCAATCTGGTTGCAGCACACTTAAAAAGTAGTGCACAGTCGTTGCAATCCAGTGCAATTTCAGACCGTTCAAATGAATGGGCTGAAAATTGCGTTACGCTGAATCGCACAGCAACGCAAAGCTTGGTACTGTGCAATTCAAGTGTGAACCGGCCTTAAAAATGGCTAAATACGCATGAGAAAATGCATCTGGCATGCTAAAATTGTGGGGTGAACAAGCCCTATTATAGAACGTTTTATTATTTTTTAAACCAGGGGTGTCAAACCTCCGGCTTAACACAAAACTGTAAACCTACTTAAAATGTTGATATTTTTTGGGGTCATTTTTTGTAAAAGAAAAATATCCTTCTCACAATCACACCTTATTTATGTAATCAGTTTTCAGTAGCACCTTTATTTGACACCAGTGATTGCGGCTCCTGTTTCCCGTGTTCCATCCACGCATCATATCTCGCACATTGAGGCCCCGTACACACGGCCGAGGTCCTCGGCAGAAACCAGCGAGGAGCTCGCTGGGATCGTCATTCTGCCGAGAACCTCGGCCGTGTGTACACTCTCGGCCAGCATCCCGTCGGGAAAGCCGCCGAGAGAAAATAGAGAGCAGGTTCTCTATTTTCTCGGCGGCCCGTCAGGATTAATAGCTGGTCGCCTTTCCCGACGGGGTGGTCGCCGATTCTGACGGCCGGCCGAGAACCTCGACGGGTGGAACGATGTGTGTTCTCGTACGTGTGTACGTGGCCTCAGGCGTTACTTCCCCGCAACTCCGTTGGCTTGCTCTCCATCCAGTCCCCAGTAGCTCGAGCCATCCTTCTTTCTGGCATTAATAACATTTTAAATATCGCACTTGTTTTATATCTCTCTCTTTTACTTTTAGAATGAAAAAAAAAAAAAAAACCTTTTACACAGACGGGTACATTATCTATGTAGCACTACCCCCGAAGGAGCTGCTGGTATGTTTTGGGCGGCATGTTACCTCTATTCCTTCACCGTCTAGGGTATCAGATGAGAGTTGAAAAAAACTTCAATGTCCACACTTTAGGCTTCTTTTTCTTTGCTTTATTTACCCAGCGTGGTAAAAGAATAAAAGTAATAGTTGAAGAGGTGAAAGGGTAATAGGTTCAGGTGTATAACATTCATTCGGAAACACTCCTGCTTCCAGCAATGTAGCTTTCGTTGCCACCCTAGCAAGAGTGGGTACTGTGCACCTGGACAGGCCTCTCTCACTAACCTAGCAGCCAGGATGTCACAAACTTGGTAAAGTCTCTGTCACAGACCTTCCCAAAGATGGAGATATATTCGGTCCAGAATCCTCTCGGCACAGGATTAAGCACCCGGATCTCTCTTGAATAAATTCTTGTGAACTCAGAACTGATAGGCGACCATCACTCAGCCTCTCAGTAATAGTGCATCCTTTGATGAAGTTCAAGGCCTCTCCTGAGATACCAGTCTCTTGCTCGGTGCTCTCCAAGACAGGTTCTTCACCGAGTGGCTTCCTCCCTCAGGACGGACAGCACAGGACCACTCTGCAAACGTAGACTCAGTCTGACTACCGGGCCTACTTAGTAGATCACAACCCCGGACCAACGTGGTCCCGGAGCCAGGAACACATGTACACGCACCCCCGGCCAGGAGGGACACACATGGGGGGTGGTGGGACGACAGACCAGGATCGGCGACGACCCCCAACTAATGACGTCTGTCCCTTAAGTACTCCCCCCCAGCATGCACAGTGGGACGATCAACTCCCTCTGATTGGCTGTTGAAGGGGAACACCCAAAACACCCTCACCTGACTGCTGCCACCCTTGGCCTGGAGTGATAACGACAACCCAGACAACAATAGTGGTCACTCACAGTACAGCCATGGCTGGAACAGAGGCCCAAATTTAGTGAAAAATCATACAATCTGAGTCAACTAACTCTCAGACTATCCTCTAAATTTAAAGCAGCGCCGGCTAGAAAGTAACAGGTCGCTACATCTACATCAGTGGTGGTTAACTTGTGATCTGTTTGACTTTTTCTGCTCATCAGCTTTCCTTATTTTGAAAGTTTTGTACATGTGGCCCCAATTCCTTTTCTTCTAATGTGGCAAGGAAGGTCCAAAGTTTGGACATGCCTGTTGTAAAGCATTGTAACCAAAATCAGTGGATTGGGGAAACAAAGTTCTGCCTACAGCAGATTAATGTTCTATGGTATGTACAGAGATATGAAGCTGGAGGAAGTATCTCCGAACTGTGAGCACGGTGACCTCACTTGTGCTCCAATGAGGAGTACAGTCCTCCTGCCTTGGTTGTAGATGAGACTTGTAGTTTTTTTTTCCTGCAAATCAATCACTCTGCCGTGGGGGTGGGGCCATGCAATAGGTGGGGAAAAAAAACACAATCCATTAAAGCGGAGGTTCACCCTAAATATGATGTATAGCATATCCAGAAGATCTTTTTATGTAGATAAACATTTTGCTATCTAAAATGTTTTAAAACATTGAAATACCTTTAATCTATTGTTCTATGCAGCCACTTCCTGGTCTCTCGTTTTGTGAGTGCCCGAATGTTTGCTGGGAGTTTTTCGCTATGTCTCCTGGGAGCACAGCGTCATGCTTTCCAGGAGACTAGTAATAACGCCGAAAGACTAAATCTTGCAGGATTTTACTCGTGGGATATCAACATTTACCGCTTCCCGGAAGTATTTGCTTGTGGGCTTCACGCTGCCCACAAGCAAAATGGAAAATTCCTGCAGATATTTAAAAAAAAAACATATTTGATGCCGATTATGAATGCGGAGGAGTAGCAACCTTAAACATGCGAGTACAAGCTAGCAAACATTAAAATAGTTAAATTCACAGTTAAAAAAAAACAAACAGATGGACCGTGGAACCCCCCACTTTAAGCAAGCGGGGGCACTCACCATGTTTCATGTTACACCCTACAAGGGCTTTCTTTCAGCTGGAACTTGAGTTCCCCCACCTCTGGTCCAGGTCTCTGTGTTCATCAGTGAAAGCTTATCTCCCAACAGCTCCCACAGATCTGATCTCCTGAGTGACTTCCACAGAGCGCAGAATGGGGACAAGGAATAGGAAGGTGTCCAGGGTGCAGTGCAGCTTCCAAAATCCCTATGGGATGATCTTCCTGCCAGTGATAGAGCCATCTAAAGTGTGTGCGGAGGTAATAGAGGTGGTTGGGTGCTTCAAGCTTAATATAGCAACATAAGTAAGATATGTGGAAGATGGTGGAGCTTCTAAAGTGGGAAGGAGAAGATGGGGGCAGTGAAAGGGGGTTGCATGCAGAAGCCAGAGCTGAAGAGGGGTGAAAGTGAATGTGAATTGGGGATGCAGAGGTAAGCATCTGTGGAAGAAGGCAAAGTGCACCCCTAAACTCTGCACTCTGAATGCAGAGCACCCCCTAACTCTGCACAATGTATGAGGCACACCCCCAAACTCTGCACGTAGCACACCACTGAACTCTGCACTCTGTGTGCAACACCCCCCCCCCCCCAACCCAGCACCTTGTATGTAATGCACTCCTGGTATTTAATGCACCTCTAAGACCCTTCCACTGTAAGTAAAATTTGACCACAGGTGTGTGTGTTGGAAGGGGGTTTTGGAGGGTCATGGTTGAGTTCCTGCACCTATTTTCTGAGAAAAAAAAAGCCCTGCACCCTACATATGGCAAACATGATCTGAAAAGTGGCGTTCGCTTTTAGGTCCCTTTCACATGGGGCAGAATCCACCAGGAGTCCATTTTGCACAGCAGGAAATCTGTCTGCTGATCTCCTTTGAGAAGGCGGATGGCTGGTTTGTGTCCGTTCCACTTATGTATTGTGAAAATATGGGAAATTTACTGGCGGAGTACATTTTTTACTGGCAACCTGAGAAATGACAGAAGTCCTATTGAAAACTAACACCTCCTGCTGCTTCTGAAAGCGATCCAGTTTCTAATTAGCCACTCGGACCACTTTCATGAGAAAGCCAGTTGCCAGATGAAAAAAAATAATACCAGGGTAATGGTTGAGAGCTTTAGCCATAACCCCGGTAAAAGCACTTGCAAACCACACCAACATATAAATGTATTACAGTTGGCAAGTGGTTAAAAACAGTATTAAAATTTCAGTGTTTACCTTAAGACTAAGTTCACACGCAAATGCCTATGCAAATGATGCAATGGACAGCACACAGTGCTCTTCACACTATCAAAACATGAAGCGCTAGACAACGCCTCCTATTCAAGTATATGGTAACGCTTCGCAAACGCCCTTGGCAGGCAGTTGGAGAGCGTTAAGATTAGTTTATTTCCTGTAATGGGATTGGCATTTGTGGGGTGGTTTTCAACGCACCCTAACGCTCATCAAACGCTTCAAAACTGCCCATTTGGGGAATATTTTTAACTCATCATTAACGCTTGTAAAACGTCCATCTGACGCCCGTACTAAAGCTCATTAACACGAGTCTAAGGCCCATACTAACACTATAGGAGCGTTTGTTAAGCATTAGAAATGTAGTCAAGTGTGAACAAGCCCTAAGGCATTTTAAGCAAGCACTTAGGCCCCGTACACACGACCGGGCTTCTAGGCAGAATCCAGCGAGAAGCTCGCTGGGAGACATATTCTGCCGAGGTTCTCGATCGTGTGTACACTTCCGACGAGCGTCCCGTCGGGAAGCTCGTCGAGCCAAAAAAGATAGCACGCTCTCTTTTTCCTCGTTGTTTAATGAGGACTTTAGCTCGACAAGCTTTTACGACTGCTCATCGGGAACCTCGTCGGGCGGAACGATGTGTTTAGCCCGACGAGGTTCTCGGACGTGTGTACGCGGCTTATACATACCCCAAACTATATTGTGCTTCATGTTTGTACCCAATGCTTACATACTTTAATGTTTGCTACCACTGGATCCAAGTTGCACTGCACTGCTGCTCCAAACCTCCAATTGGGCAGTGTGGACTACAAATCCAAAGACTCCATGCCCACTCGTCACACTGCACATACACACCCTAAGCACAATAGGAGCTTGACCATACCACATGCCCTATGCCTGGCATCGAAGTGGGTACAATGAGAAGGACTCTCTGCGACACTGCGTATGTTCACCCGTTTGGGAATACGCATGTCGGTGGCTTCAAAGAAACCTTGTAAGGCAGCAGTGCCATACTAGAAGTTATGTACACCAAACATAGGCGTGCGTTTAGGGTGTGCCAGGTGTGCCTAGGCCTGCGATGGCGAACCTTGGCACCCCAGATGTTTTGGAACTACATTTCCCATGATCCTCATGCACTCTGCAGGGTAGTTAAGCATAATGAGAAATGTAGTTCCAAAACATCTGGGGTGCCAAGGTTCACCATCACTGGCCTAGGCACACCCTAATTACCCTGTGCGGCACAGATTCCCCCTACTACCCTGCAATCCCCTCCCCCCGCAGCGCTTCCAGCTTCCCTACTCTCCTCTCTGTCCAGCTGTTGCTGCATGGATGTTTTAGGATGAGTGGGGGAAGTGGCCGGTAAATATGTAACTTACCGCCCCTTCCCTTTCATTGTAAGTGATCGGTAATATGTGTTTGATCTTTGGGGTGCACACCCTAATGCAGAGGTGGCAAACACAAGGCCCGCGGGCCAAATCTGGCCCTCCAGGCCATTTCATGTGGCCCCTGCACCTCTCCTGCAGCAGCAGGAGAGCTCCAGCCCGCCTCCATTCCTACTCTAGACCCTGTACTTTCTGCTTTCAAACAATGCATCCAGCTTCTTCCCAGCAGCAGCAAATGGAAAGGGGGGTGGACTGTGATGTGAGGGAGAGTGGGGGACTCAACTTCTGATGGTGGGGGGGCTCTTGACATCTAATGTAAGGGGAGGGGATGCGCTGGACATCTAACCTTACAGATACAACCGGCCCTTTAGAGGACAATCATAATGCTGATGCGGCCCACAATGAAATTGAGTTTGACACCCCTGCCCTAATGCAATAGGCTGTGCTCACCTATGACACAAAACTTTACAAAGCCATGTTTGCTGCAAAGAATGGCTGCACATAAAAAGGGAAGCAAGAATTTAAGGTTTGTTGGCATATTTGTTGTGGTGGGAATAACAATAGAAATAAGTATAGTAGAACTTTGGATTACGAGCATAATCCATTCCAGGAGAATGCTTGTAATCCAAAGTACTCGCATATCAAAGCGAGTTTCCCCATTGAAGTCAATGGAAACGAAAATAATGGCATGTGGCCAAGGATGGGGATGGGCCAGAGAGCCTCGGAAACAGCCGGAAAAGCCCAAGGACACCTCGGCTGACCTCAGCAAACCTCAGAAAGACTTCCGTTCCCAAGCTTTGCAGAGGTCAGCCGAGCTGTCCTCGGGCCTTTCCGTGCATTTCCAAACGACGCTGTTCGGCAAAGCTTGGCTCCGGCGTCCCCCCACCTCAGGCCAAATGTGGTACTGCACACCGCTTTTGCCTGAACCCTGCTCGTTTTGCAAGACAACACTCATAAACAGAGTTAGAAATTTTTTAAATACAATGCTTGTATTGCGAAATGCTCGTTAACCATGTTACTCACAATCCGAGGTTCAACTGTACTAAGCACTGAATGGTAGGCAGATTCAAGGAGGTTTATCAACAGTCAAGAACATTTCTAGTGTAAATCATGCTAAGGATTTGTCATAGGCTAAACAAAGAACTTGAGATGTTTTGTGTATACTTGCACACCTCCCAACCTTTGGAGATGGGAACGAGGGACACTTATTAGCAAAAGTATGTAGGCATAAAACACACCCCCTGCTACGCCCACTTAAAAGAAAATTGTAGTTAAACCCACAAGTGCTTGTTTTTACCACTACTATTCCTTTATATTGGCTTTCAAAACTTGCAAATGTAGCAATTTAGAAATTGG
This sequence comes from Rana kukunoris, assembly GCA_029574335.1. Classification (NCBI taxonomy): domain Eukaryota; kingdom Metazoa; phylum Chordata; class Amphibia; order Anura; family Ranidae; genus Rana; species Rana kukunoris. The sequence continues at coordinate 592,261,045 of CM056049.1, forward strand.
ATGAAAGGTTTAGCACTGGGAAACACTTGAAAGATAAAAACTGATAAAAGTTGCAGTTTATATAAAACTATATAGATCAGACCAAAATGGGGGACAAATGAGGAGGACAGAAGGACTGAGGGACTTTGTTCCAAGTCGGGGACAGTCCCTCGAAATCAGGGACAGTCCCTCGAAATCAGGGACAGTTGGGAGCTCTGGGACTTGCAATCCTAGACAGCGGACTGTACAAAGCACTGAAGACACAGGCATATGGTCAGGAGTACATTTCTTTTTGGTGCAGTGCTACTTTTGAGCAGTAGAGGGGAATTTAGGAATCGAGCTGCAATCTAATAGTAAATCTGTCTTGTTGCTATCTTTTTTTTCTTCTGCACTACTTTGATGTGCAGCAAGATTGATCTGATTGATCTCTCTCGATGTGTAATGCCCGAACATATCTTTATTCTTAGGCCACGTACACATGATCAGACCAAACCGATGAGACTGGTCCGACGGACCGTTTTTATCGGACCACGCTGAAGTGGTCTGATGTGCGTACACACCATCAGTCCAAAATCCCATCGGGCCAGAACGCGGTGACGTAGAACACAACGACGTGCTGCAAAAACGAAGTTCAATGCTTCCAAGCATGCGTCAACTTGATTCTGAGCATGCGCAGGTTTTTGGTCCGATGCTTTTGTGTACTAACCATCGTTTTGGTCCGACGGTCAGGTGTCCATCGGACAGATTTTAAAGCAAGTTTTAAAACTTTGGTCCGATGGATCACGATCAATTTGGTTAGATGAAACTGGTCTTCAGGCCAGTTTCATCTGACCGGTCTGATCGTGTGTACGCGGCCTAAGAAATTGCCTTTGTAGTGCCTCTATACCTTGTACCAAGAATACGGCTTAAACATTGACTTTCTGAAATCTGAATCTCATGACACCCACCAGAGGTAGCTGTCATGTAGGGGGGTAGATATATGCTTTGTACTCTGTATATTCTAGAAATCTGAATATTGGGGGAGTGTGCAGTGCACTAGCAGGCCACTTTTTATTATAAAACATATAAGGCTATGGGGTTGATTTACTAAAGGCAAATATACTGTGCAGTTGATCCAGATCTTGATAAATGAGGTAAAGCATCACGTTGCAAAGAATACCCAATCACATGCAAGGAAAATGAAATAAAAAACTGAATTTTTGCTTGCACATGATTGCCCCATCTTACTAAGATCTAGAGCAGTGGTCTACAAACTGCGGCCTGTGAGCCATATATGGCCCTTTACATGTCTGTATCCAGCCCTAGGGAATTCCTCCCACAGATATGAAGCGCTATTCCTCCAAGTGTAGGGATGATGGGGCACCATCTCTTCCACTGACACCAATGATGGGGCACTATTTTTCTCGCTGATACCGATGATGGGGCATTATTCCTTCCCCTGACACCAACGATTATTCTATCACTAATACCCATTATGTGGAACAATTCCTCACCTACTGACTGCAGGCGCTATGTAATTGTTTTACTTGTACTGACCACAGTCTGGCCCCCCTAAATTCTGAAGGACAGTAAACTGGCCCTCTGTTTAAAAAAAATTGAAGTCCTCTGATCTAGACTGCATTTGTTGTGTACAGTATATGTGTCTTTAGTAATCAACCCCTATGCGTCTACTGAAAGTGTTGCGTAATAGTAGTATACACTAGGGGTGCAACGGATCAAAAAACTCACGGATCGGATCGGATCGATCCTCGGATCAGGAGTCGGATAATTTTTCGGATTAGCAAAAAAAAAATAAAAAAAATTATTAAATGTACACAGATTCCCCCATACATCAGATTCCCCCATCTCCCCACTGCTGTAATATCCACGTAGTAATATTGCTTAATTTTTTGGTATTTTGACATAATATCCCTCTGTAGTCTTCCTGTGTATCATTTTGATTGGTAGTGTGTTTTTAAGTCTTGGTGGTTGGAAACTATGCAGAACTACAAGTTACAAATACCTATAGTTACAAGTCCCAGCAGCCAGAAAGCAGCAGCACATTATGGAATTGCCCAAGGTTTTCTATGAAACTTCTAGTCTCCCAAATAAGGCCTGCAGCCATGAGTACCTTTGTGTCCTCACTGAAGTAGCCGTTCAATAGTCTGACATTTTTATCTCCGCATATGGATTTTATGTTGTACCTTGTATTCAGCCCAAACAGTGCAGGTGTCTGGATTTATTCTAGTACAGGCTACAAAAATGTATGTGCTACCTGTATTGGCTTGGCGGCGGCACTGAGCACAGGCGTCTGTATGTTCTCAGATCCACGAGCAGCCAGGGAGGGAGGGGTGATGACGTCGGCACGCACCTAAGCAGCCGGCGCCGGGTGTACCGAGATGGCTGACTGCTCTGGAGCTAGGCTGAAGCCACGGCCTTTCCTAAGGCCGAGGCAGCGCTCCGCGTATCGCGTTGTGTGCCAATCCGAACAGGTCGACCCGTTTGGATCACGGATCGGTCACGATCAGTTGCACCCCTAGTATACACTATATTGTCAAAAGTATTGGGGAACTTGCCTTTACACACACATGTATTTTATTGGCATCCCAGTCTTGGTCCATAGGGTTAAATATTGAGTTGGACCACCCTTTGCAGCTATAACAGCTTCAACTCTTTTGGGAAGTCTGTCCACAAGTGTAGCACTAACCCCGAAAGACCTGCTGGTTTGTTTTGGGTGGCACGTTACCTCTGTATCTCCGCCGTCTAGGGTACTTGATGCGAGCTGCAATGTCCCCACGACAGGTGTCTTTTCTGTGCTTTTATTACCCAGCCGGTTACAAACGATAATAGTAGAATTGAGTGAAGAGATAGGAGAAAAGGAAATGGCAAATTCAGGTATAACTTGATAGGGAAATAGTCCTGCTTCCAACGACAACTTTACATTGGCACACTAGCCAGAGTGGGTATAGTGCATCTGGACAGGTCTCTCTCACCAGCCTGGCAGCCAGAGTGTCACTCGAACTTAGGATTAAGTCTCTGCCACAGATAGGGTGCCCACGTGTCCCGGATGGCACCTTCATTCCAATACAATGTCCCGGAATGAAATAGAGGACACAGCCATCCCCTACTAACTAATAACCACATTTCCAGAATCTTTTTTTGGGGAAGGTGAGAGAGGGGGTGTGTGTCCCTGAATGGGGGTTTGGAAATGTGGTCACCCTAGCCACAGACCCTCCTAAAAGGTTTGGAGACAATTATGGTCCGGGATCCTCTTTTAATAGATTCAGCACCCGGATCTCCTTCAAGTAGTTTCGGTGAATTAGGGCCATAAAGACATGGATGAGCGAGTTTCAGGTGGAGGGACTTGACTGACCTGCACAGAGTCCTGACCTCAACCCGATAGAACACCTCTGGGATGGATTAGAGCGGAGACTGCAACTGAGGCATTCTCGTCCACATCAGTGCCTGACCCTCACAAATGTGCTTCTGGAAGAATTATCAAACATTTCCCAGAAGAGCTTAAGCTGTTAGGCCCCTTTCACACGGGCTGAGAGAATTCAGCTTTAAGCTGCGGAAAGATCAAGTTATCTACCGCAGCTAAACTCAGGCAATGCTTTCCTATGTCTACATTCACACACTGCATTTAGCAACGGTTTCATTACATGGGGTTTGGTGCGGATAGAAAAAATAGATTTGACTGCGTCCAGGAACAATTTAAAGCAGCTATCTGCAGTGTACTATGTCATCTGCAGATAGCAGCGGCAACAAGGAAAGAAAAACAACAGAAAGCAATGGAACAGTGGAACAGAAATGGAAAGAATGTTCCAACGCAGCTAAACGCAGCCGCACGTAAACGCACGTAAACACAACTAATCGCAATGTACAACTGCAATTGAACGCTGTGCCAGGATTCTCTGAATTTCAAAATAACAAAACATGCTTTTAACTGCGGCAGAACAGCCGTCCGTTTGAAAGGGGCCTAATGCCGCTTACACACGATAATTTTTTGGCATGAAAAAAACAACGTTGTTCAGCAACGTAATTTTTTCCAACTTCATCATTAAAATGACATTGCCCACACACGATCGTTTAAAAAAAAATGCTCTAGCAAAGCGCGGTGACGTACAACACGTACAACGGCACTATAAAGGGGGAAGTTCCATGTGGATGGCGCCACCCTTGGGGCTGCTTTTGCTAATTCCGTGTTAGTAAAAGACGATTCACGCTTTTCTGTCTGTTACAGCGTGATGAATGTGCTTACTCCATTATGAACGATAGTTTTACTGGCGCTCCCGTCTCATAACTTGCTTCTGAGCATGCGCAGGTTTTTAACGTCGTTTTAGCCCACACACGACCATTTTTTACAACCCGAAAAACCACATTGTTTAAGGCCTCGTACACACGATCGGACATATCCGATGAAAACGGTCCGCGGACCATTTCCATCGGATATGTCCGATCGGGAGTTTGATCCGATGCCGTGTACACACCATCGGATCAAATTCCCCGCCGCCGGACGGCGCGGTGACGTGGCGGTGACGTGGCGGTGACGCGGCGGTGACGTTGACGCCGCCACGTCACCGCCACGTCACCGCCACGTCACCGCACCAGGAAGTTAAACACTTCCGCGCATGCGCCGAATCCATTCGGCGGCGGCGCGGCGGCGGTGGGGGACGACATGTCTGCTGGTAAGTGTACTAACCAGCAGACATGTCGGGCGGACAGATTCCCACCGGATAGATTTCAAAGCATGCTTTGAAATCTGTCGGGTGGAGAAATCTGTCCGCTAGCCCATACACACGAGCGGAGATGTCTGCTGAAACGGTCCATCGGACCGTTTTCAGCGGACATATCCCCTCGTGTGTACGAGGCCTAAAACGTTGTTAAAAAATGCAGCATGTTGAAAAAAAATTATTGTTGTTTTTCAGAACTCGAAAAATGATGTAAAGCCCACACGATCACCCAATATTGAAGACCAGCTTCCGGACGGCAAAAGATTTGTGTGCGACTATCTTGGTTACTTAGGGAGCCCCAGCCCGGTCTGAATAATGTGTCCAGGTTTCAGCCCACCTGAAACCCAAACACATGATTCAAAACCTGAACTGTCCGAGTGAATCTCAGACAGGTGGCAACCTTACTCATTCCCCTTCATCCCATGTGACAGTACTGGTGCTTGCCCACTCAGGCACTCTACAGGGTGCGGTAGAGTTTTCTCAGCCCTACATATCATCCAGATCACAACTTACACAGTGGTTCCTCTCTTTGCCCTCAGTACATGAACAGAGAAGTAGGGATGAGCTTTGTGTTCAAGTCGAACGTACGTTCGACTCGAACATCGTAAGTTCGATCGTTCGTCGAAATACGAACAAAACAGGTCGTTTGCGCCAAATTCAAGTGACACGCCATGACCCATAATTCACTGCGGCATTGCGCGCTGATGATTGGCCAAGCATGCACTATGACCCGCATGCTTGGCCAATCACAGCGCCGTCAGTGCAGAGAGACATTAAATTTACAGTGTGTAAAGGATATATATACATCCCAGGTGTTGTATATATATTTATACACTGTATAGTTTAGCTAGATCAGTTCTTCCTAATTTACTGGCAGGTAGTTGATTGTGCTGGCTGCAGTATTCTCACGTGGTGTATTGCCTGTGTCCTCTGCAGTGTGCACCATAAGCTACACAGGCATAATATAGACACCCAGCAGGTACAATATTTAAAGGAATTTTTCATGTTTTTTTTTTTGTTTATTTAAGCATCATGATGCTTAAATAAAAAAATGAAAAATTCCTTTAAATATTGTACCTGCTGGGTGTCTATATTATGCCTGTGAACATGTATCAAGGTGCATCATTAAAATCGATGCTCCAGAAAAAACGAGCATTTAAAAAAAAAATCTCCATTGATACATGTTCCCTGGGACAAGACCCGGGTTCTCAAAGATGTTAACTTGCATATTAGGCTTTAAAATTAGCACTTTTGAATTCGAACGTTCGAGTCCCATTGACGTCAATGGGGTTCTAAATGTTCGCGCGAACGTTCGGTCCGTTCAAAGGTTATGGTTTGAACCGAACGCGGGGGTGTTCGGCTCATCCCTACAGAGAAGCAGGGGGAATGAAGGGAAGCTTAAAAGTGGAACTTTAGTCAGAAAATTAACATTAAAAATAAGTGTCTATATGGTTTAAAAGCCAGTAATACAATGGGGGTCATTTACGAAAGGCAAATCCACTTTGCACTACAAGTGCAAAGTGTACTTGGAATTGCACTGAAAGTGAACTTGTAAGTGCAGTAGCTGTAAATCTGAGGGGTAGATCTGAAATGAGGGGAAGCTCTGCTGATTTTATTATCCAATCATGTGCCAGCTAAAATGCGTTTTTTTATTTTCCTTGCATGTCCCCCTCAGATCTACAGCGACTGCACTTCCAAGTGCGCTTTGCACTTGTAGTTTGCACTTGTAGTGCAAAGGGGAGTTGCCTTTAGTAAATAACCCCATAATAGCCCCACAAATTTGATCAGCCCCATGTCATCTTATCAATTTTGTTTTGATGTTTTAAAAATCCTATTTTTAGTATGCGATTATGTGTACACTTGGGTGCTTATTAGTTATGCAGGGTGTGATGCATTTTAAACTGCCTGATATATAAATAACAATTAGTGGAAGAACTACAAATCTGTGTACATATACCAATATGATAATTAGAATTGAAGCATCAAGGCTGTAAAATTTTAAACGTGAAGTTATAAGTGTTACAAACCTCCTCATACTAAAGAACATTATTGTTTTATCTTAAAAAAAAAGGTTTCATCACCAATCCTGTCTCCAAATATCACCCAAACCTTTCTCTACGCTGCTCTCAAGACCTCCTGTTCTTAAGCTCCAGGACTTCTTCAGAGCCTCTCCCATCTCGGATGCTGCTGCCGTCGCCGCTATTCCATGTAAGGCAGACCGGCAGTAAAGCTGGTCCCCTATTGCGCATGCAAGTAGCGCGCTGTACTTTCTGAATGGCGTGGTGGTGGAAGGAGGAGGGGGCTGAACTCTTGGGGGACCTCACTGCAGCGAGATGTCCCAGAAGTGGGGACAGGTACCCAGGGCTGTCTTAATGAGAGGGCACACCTGGGCACTACCCAGGGGCCCCAGCTGCACAGGGGGGCCCCCTGCACTTTCCCCAAAGCAGCTGGTCCTTGAGCCCACACTGCCCCGAAATAAGGGGCCCCATGATGGCACTGAAAGTGATAAATACACAGGGGAGGCAGTCTGTCTCCTACCTACTTGATGTCTGTTTACCTGCACAGTCATCATTGTAGGGGCCCCAGAGCATTACTTTGCCAGGGGCCCATGATGCTATTAAGACGGCCCTGCGGGTACCTGTCAAAAAACGGTACCTACTCCCTTCCTTCCCGCCCTAAGTGGGTGGAGCTCCACTTTAACAAGCTGATAATTTGTGTAAAAGCAGGGAAGGCATTATGGTGACACCTGGGCCGAATACCGGTTCTGGTGTAGTTACCTTAAAGCTTGGTTACCACTCCTAAAATGTGATTTTCAGTGGAATTATGTAGTGCGACTTTGGATGTGGTTAGCATATTCTATGTCTATTTAGCCAAATCACACCAAAGTTGTACACAAACCTTTTCCAAAACAGCACTGCATAGAGTTGCATTGATATGAACAGGCACCATTGAAAATAATGTGAGTTCCCTTGTCATGCAATTCTGTATAACTCAAGTCTATCAGAAATCACTCCAGTGTAAACCAGCGCTTAAAGAGAAGTGTGGCCAAAGCTTTTTTGGCCATAATTCTGTTCTGGGTTATAGGAGTGCACTTATTTCTGCTCTCCTCTGACCCTGATTCAGTCAACAGAGGGTTAAAGCCTTCTGTCAGCTGAGATCACAGAGCCGCTCCAGTCTCTGGAAGGATCCTCCCAGGTACCTAATCTGCAGCTGGCTCAGCCTCTCAGCCTCTGAGAGTGGTGACTGTCTGCCACCGACTCGCTGCTCTGATCCTTCAGCACTTACTGGAGAATCGGGCCGTGGAGAAAATAGAAACTCCTGGCTCAAGCTCTCAGTGGCCTGCTGAGAGGCTGAGCCAGTCGTTCCTACCTTCTCCAGAGCCCGGTTCTCCAGTAAGTGCTGGAGGAGCAGAGCAGCGAGCCGGTGGCAGACAGTCACCACTCTCTGCTCATTGGAGACTGAGAACTGAGCGATCAGCGGCTAATGCCTCCGAATATCATACATCAGATCGTACGATTTTTTTCGCTTTATAGTCGCAAGTAGAAATTGAATAGGTTATTAAAGTCACGAAAATTCTCGTACGACAGAAAAAATCGGAAGTGATGTCATGTGTTGTAATGTATTTGTATTGTATTTTCGGACGACAACTGTACTGACTAAACGAAAATTGTACGATCTGGCACTTGGCCGATCGAATAATATCGGATGAACTGTCGTGATCAGCTCTCGAAAGTAGTGTACACTCGATCCGAAAATCATACGATTCTTCCTTGGACGATCGTTTTCGTCCGATATTCAGATCGTGTGTACGGACCATTAGAGCCGGCGGAGGGCAGCTGTATCATTGGACCGATGTTGCAGCCTTTAAGCTGGCCATATACATTAAGATTTCTCTGGATGGAGGAATCTGAAGTGCTGATTATTGTATTCTGAGACCCGACACCTGTGATTATCACAGTAGTAGAAGAAGTGAAGAGTGACTGCATCTGATTGGATTCAGGCACTGATCAGCTGACCATTTTCTGCCAGTATTCTTTCAAAAACGTTAAATTGCAAAATAGATTTTTGTCGAGTCGGGTGGTGCCGATAGCAGGAATCGGCCGAAATTCGATCTGTAAATGGCCAGCTTTAAAATGATGCTGAACAGATGTGTATCTGCATGTAGCATGCAGCCTGGGTGCTGGACAATGGCATTCCAACAAAAGGTTTCTAAGGCAGATATTTAGCTTGATGGCCGATTGCCTCAAAGCTGCCATTTATTACCAGTGTTGTCTATCCTTAGGCCAGTACTTTATGTATGTATACATTATAAACTAGACTGAACATATTTAATAGGACAACCTAAAAAGCTATTATGTGCGGAAGATTATAATCTTGTAAAGACAGCCCTCTTCTCAGGCGTCATGTCCTTGTCTGAAGTCTGTGATAGACATTTTACTTTTGTAGAATGCTATGTAACATGTATCTGTAGCACTACCCCCGAAGGAGCTGCTGGTTTAAAATCTGGCTTTGTACGTTACCTCTAAGTTCGTTGTCCAAGGGAGGAAGTCTGTAGGAATTTCAATGTCCACACAAAATGTAAAACCTTCAACTGTTACAAGTTTTATGCAGCAAAAATAAAACCTAAGTGAAGTAAAGAGTATAGAGATAAGGGGAAGGTTCAGGTACGCGGTACAGAATGCACAAATAAAGTATTCAAAGTTCCAACATTCACCACTCACTCCTGAGCAGTGGCTTATCTAGGGTATGGCAGCCATGGCAAGTGCCATGGGCGCCATATGAAGGGGGCGCTGTTGAGTGGCTGGGCAGCAAAGCACTTATCAGGGTCTGAGTGTCTCTTCTTCCCTTGTCCCGAGCATAGGCAGAATTTCCTTTTCAGCACATTTGCTAATAGACAATGGCAGCGCTATCCCTGCTGCGTTCAGCCACAGCCCTCCCCTGTTCTCCCAGGCTCTCCCATTCCATCTGGTCAGACTGGCAGTACACAAAGAAGGAGGAACATCAGTTTCTCCCTCTCCTCTGTGAAAACTGAGGCCTTAAGTGATGAAGATTTCATCACTTCCAGTATTGGATCTGCATTTACCTGGCCTTGGAGGGCAGAGGAGGGATCAGGGGTCTAATAAACCCCAGATTTCTCCATAAAGAGGATGTCACTACCCAAGGTATCATAAGGGATGATAAATATCACTGGTTTTGTTAGCTGTTTTTTTTTTGTTAAGGTAATCTGAAAGATGGGTTTCAAATGTTTCGACAGGGGCTCAGTTTTAGTGATGGCCATAGGCGCTATTTTCACTAGATACGCCTCTGCTCCGGAGTGGGTATTGCTCACCCGGATAGACCCCTCTCACATGGCCTAGCAGCCGGAATGATGCACGGACAGCATAGAAACAGTCTCTGCCACAGACCGTCTGAGAACACAGAACGGACAGCCAGGAATCCTCCACCACAGGATTCAAAGTCCCGAACCTCCTGCCTTACAGCCAAAGAGCCTTTAAGCCAATCCGGCGGACTGTAAGGCTGCATTCACACCTGAGCGTTTTGTGGTTCACATCTCCACTCCAAAACATCTGAAGCCCAACGTTTGAAGCTCAAACAAGTTCTGGACCCTTTTTTGTTGCGCGAATCGGGCTGATTTAGGCGTTTTTGAACGTTTGAATTCCCATAGAAACTAATGGAAATGCTTGATTTCAGCGTGTAGCGCGACAACAAGCGGTTCTACGGGCGTTTTGTCGCTTTAATCTGTTCTGTGAAATAGAATATTCACCCAGGAAGAAGATAAAAAAAAAATCTACAAACATAGCAACAAGTGATGAAAGAGATGATCATTTTTCCTATTGGCTAAAATAAAAAACGGCAAAGTTCAAAAAAGTCTTACAACGCTGTATGCAAACGCGTGAATACGTGCGACAAAACGCCGGAAAAAACAACAGAAAACGCTACGCTCAGATGTGAATGCGGCCTAAGACACTTTACGTAGCAGATCCCTTTTCCTTAACGAGGTCACCAGGCCTATACCGACACCACTTTGCCTTGCTTGTCTCCTCCAGGGCAGGTCCTCCTCCAGTTTCCTTCGCTAAGAAGCCTCCTCCACTTGGACGGACAGCTTGGGATCCCCTGTAGAACCATACATAGCTGGGCCTACTTAACAGGAACACAGCCTTAGACCAACGTGGTCCAGAGACTGAAATCACACACACTTACCTCGGGCGAGGAGGGCCACGAGGCGAAGGACACCAAAAAACTGCGTCTGCTCCTTAAGTACCCCTTCTCAGCATGCACAGCGGGGCACCACTCCTACTCAACTGCTGCCGAGAAGGGTCACTTAACACACAATGGTTTGCCGGAGTACCAACATGGGCCTGAAGTGGTAACGCCACCTACAGGCAACAGGGGAAATCTCTACTGGGCACAACCACAGCCAGAACAGAGGCTAATTTACATAGAATTGATAAAAGTCTCAGCCCAATTATTGGCTCAGACACCCCTAAATTTACAATAGCGCCCGACTTATTGGGAGACCAGCGCTACATATCCTTTACACATATAGAATAGAATAATAACAAACAACGGCAATTAGTCAGGTTGTGTTTTTCATAAGTAGAAAAGTGAAAGGTGATTTCTTATTGCAGGGTTCAGGGCTACTTTTCCGGTTTGCACTTTGTTTTAGGCCTGGTTCACACCTACACAGGTTGCAGTTTGCACATTCCAGGTGCATTTCGCGTTTTTCAATACAGGTTTTTTGATCCATTGAAGTCTATGGAGCTAAAGACCAGAAAAAAAAAAGTCTCTGGCCCTTTCCATAAAATGCACAGGATGTGAACACGACCCATAGGAAACCATGTTAAATGGATGGGGGGATCCCTCTCATGGATCCATTGTAATTTCACAATGATTATTGATATTGGCTAGCAAAAACATTCCTCCCAACTTTTTGAGATGGGAATGAGAGACACCTATTAGCAAAAGTGTGTAGGCATAGGACACACCCCCTGTCACGCCCCCTTAAATAAGAATTATACAAAAACAATTAGTTAAACCCTCAAGTGCTTTGTTGTTGTTTTTTTTAACACTTCTATTCCTATATATTGGTTTTTGAAATATACAAATGCAGCAGTTTATAAATTGGATGAAAGGTTTAACACTGGGAAATACATTTTGAAAGCTAAATAGTAGGGTTGTCCCGATACCGATACCAGTATCGGTATCGGGACCGATACCGAGTATTTGTGGGAGTACCTAAATAGAATACTTCCCCCCCCCGCCGCATACCGCAAAGCCGCCACCGCATACCAGCGCGTTAATCCCCCTGCATTACAGTGCGCATTACAAGCTTTCGTTTGAATACTTGTAATGCCCGCCGCACCATGTATAGACACTCCCCTTCTAGGGATTGGACGGATCTGTCCAATCCCGAGCAAGGGGGAGTGTCTATGCACAGATCCGCTGTAATGCAGGGGGATTAACGCGGCGGCATCATATCTACTACAGGTATGGGGGACATACATGGCTGCAATATGTGGGGGACATACATGGCTGCAATATGTGGGGGACATACATGGCTGCAATATGTGGGGGACATACATGGCTGCAATATGTGGGGGACATACATGGACATACATGGCTGCAATATGTGGGGGACATACATGGCTGCAATATGTGGGGGACATACATGGACATACATGGCTGCAATATGTGGGGGACATACATGGCTGCAATATGTGGGGGACATACATGGCTGCAATATGTGGGGGACATACATGGCTTGAAATATGTGGGGGACATACATGGCTTGAAATATGTGGGGGACATACATGGCTTGCAATATGTGGGGGACATACATGGCTGCAATATATGTGGGGGACATGGCTGCATTTGGGGGACACATTTAAAAAAAGTATCGGTATTCGTTATCGGCGACTACTTGACAAAAAGTATCGGTACTTGTACTCGGTCCTAAAAAAGAGGTATCGGGACAACCCTACTAAATAGTGTATTTTATATACAGCTACATAAATCAGACCGAAATGAGGAGGACAGAGGCACAGAAGGACTCCAAATCAGGGACAGTCCCTAAAACTCAGGGACATTTGGGAGCTATGTAATAATCACATGTAAAATCCGACAGGCTGGTTGTACCCAAGTTGATTGATCTACTTCAGTACATTTAGTCTGTCCATACATGGTTCGAATTTCAGTTGGTTCCTGCTTAACCACCCAAGATTTGAACCGTCTATTGCTGGTGTTCTATCAAGAAATGCCCCCTGTCGAAAAATGCCTCCGATGGGTATGCGCATGCGCAGTAACCAACGTCACTCCAGCTAATATGGTTTTTCACCTTAATGCATTCTATACATTAGGGTGAAAAACCTTCTGTAGTGCAGCTCCCCCCCAGAGCCCCCTTTTACTTACCTGAACCCGACCTTTCCAGTGACAAGAACGAGCCCAGCAGCTCCAGCCGGTGTCTCGGGTCCTCATTCCAACTCTATTTACCAAAAATATGTAGAAGAATACATATCAGCATAAACTGATGAAGAATTCAGTTTTTTTTAAATATTTTTTTAGATATTTATTATGGCAAAAAGTAATACTTTTTTTTATTTTATTTTTTATTGTTGCTATTTTTCTGTTTATAGCACAAGTCAAAACCGCAGAGGTGATCAAATACCACCAAAAGAAAGTTCTGTTTCTGGGGGGAAAAAAGGATGTAAATTTTCTTTGGGTACAACATTGCACAACCAATTTTCAGTTAAATTGACGCAGTGCCGTATCGCCAAAAATAGCCTGGTAATGAAGGGGGCAAATCTCTCGGGGCTGAAGTGGTTAAAAAAAAAAAAAAACACACAAATCTTTACAACATCTTTAAGCTGGCCACACACTAGTAGAGTTTCGTTCATGTCATTTTCTGTAATGGTTTGTGGGATCAAATTGACCAGATAGAACGATTTTTCAGAATTCCCATACTAAGGAAATTCCACTGGTGTATGTATGGCCAGCTGTCTACTGCTACTTTACTGACATCACCCTGTTGGAAGTTGAAATGCAGCTTCTGTCTGACCTGCTGCTGAGGATTTCCCATCTGAGTGATCATTAGGCTCCATACACACTATAAAAGCTGGATATACAATTTTCTGTCGATTTTTTCCTTCAGATTTACCAAAACCATATAATATGAGGTCAAACCTTAAAGGTGGAAAAATGTGTACGCCGAGCTGTCTGCCTATTTTCGGATCGTTAGTACGGTGCTTTCGACAACTGATTTTGCTTTTTCGTCAGACAAAAGCTGGATGTGCAGACTATAAAATTTTTGTCGGAGGTGAACTCCGCGTCCGATTTTTGTTTCATTAGTACAGTTTTCATACGAATTAAAAAATCGTAAGAGCAAGACTACGCATGCTCAGAAACGAAAGAATACATACAAAACTATTCAACACATTACGTCACTTCTGATGTATTCTGTTGTACGAAAATTTTTGTATTGTCACTTTCGACCTGAGATTAGCATGCCACACAAAAAAAGGCGTCCGAAAATCGAAGAGTGTGTACAAGGCTTTATGCCGCATACACACGACCATTTTTCATGACGAGAAAAATGCAATTTTTTTAATTGGTCGTTAAAAGCGGTCATGTGTAGGCTCCAGAACATTTTTCTCAACGAGAAAAATGTCCATTAAAAATTTAGAACTTGCTCTATTTTTTCTCATCGTTTTTTCTCGTCGTGAAAAATGGTTGTGTGTACGCTTTAACGACAAGGAAAAAAAACGGGCATGCTCAGAAGCAACTTATGGGAAGGGAAATTAGCATAATCAGCCCAAAGGGTGGCGCCATTCGAATGGAACTTCCCCTTTATAGTTCCGTCGTAGGTGTTGTACATCACCGCGCTTTGCTTGAGCATTTTTTATCACGATCGTGTGTATGCAAGGCAGGCTTGAGAGGAATCACGTCGAGAAAAATGTTGTGTGTACGCTTTAACGACAAGGGAAAAAAATGGGCATGCTCAGAAGCAAGTTATGAGGCAGGAAATTAGCATAATCAGCCCAAAGGGTGGCGCCATTCGAATGGAACTTCCCCTTTATAGTTCCGTCGTACGTGTTGTACATCACCGTGCTTTGCTCGAGCATTTTTTATCACGATCGTGTGTATGCAAGGCAGGCTTGAGAGGAATCACGTCGAGAAAAACGTTGTGTGTACCCGGCAATATGCCGCGTACACACGATCATTTTTCGGCATTAAAAAAACTTTGTTTTTCAGCATGTCCAAAAAATGAATTTTTTCCAACTTCATCATTAAAAACTACGTTGCCCACATACCATCGTTTTTAATAAAATTATGAACAAAGCGCAGTGACGTACAACACGTTCGTCGGCACTCTAAAGGGTTCTATTCGCCTTTGGGCTGCTTTAGCTGATTCCGTGTTAGTAAAAGACGATTCGCACTTTTCTGTCTGTTACAGCGTGATGAATGTGCTTACTCCATTATGAATGCTGGTTTTACCAGAACGAGCGCTCCCGTCTCATAACTTGCTTCTGAGCATGCGTGGGTTTAAAACGTCGTTTTAGCCCACACACGATCATTTTTTACAACCCCGAAAAACGACGTTGCTTAAAACGACGTTAAAAAATGCAGCATGTTCAAATTTTTTTTGGTCGTTTTTCAGAACCTGAAAAATGATGTGAAGCCCACACACGATCATTTTAAATGACGTTTTTCAAAAACTACGTTTTTTTCATGCCGAAAAATGTGTGTACGCTGCATAAGAGTTTCAATTTGTATTCAATCAGGCAGGCCCTTGCACCACATGGTTTTGGTAAACCTGAAGACAAAAATCTGCAGAAAATCTAACAGTGTGTATGGGGCTTTACACATATTTTTATACTTTGCAGCTTCAAGCGACCGTGTGGTTTATGTGTTTACACTACAAATTAAAATATGTTTGTAGTGTCTTCTTTATTCATATTTAGACTCTAAAGAACTGTGTAATTTCTTGTATTTAGTGCGTGTTAACATAGATAGAGAGATACGTTAAATATTCTGGCCCTGAACTCGATGAAGATGTTTGCAAACTCTGGGAATGTCTCCAACGTAAAGCTCACAGCTGCTTTTCCT
Organism: Rana kukunoris; assembly: GCA_029574335.1. Lineage (NCBI taxonomy): Eukaryota > Metazoa > Chordata > Amphibia > Anura > Ranidae > Rana > Rana kukunoris. The sequence continues at coordinate 592,276,839 of CM056049.1, forward strand.
GTTTCTTTGTTCCTCGCTCCTCCCCCCTCAGGCCTATGTTACTCTTTTCATTGACTTACAATTGTGTAAACTGAAACCCAGTACATTTCCTGCTCACTCATGTTCACAGACATCAGCAAGGCTTGTTTTTCTGCAAATCATTTCTGTTAGTAGTCTGAAAAAAGAATCCCAACTGCAATGTGATGCAAGCAGCAAACGTGTTGTAGCACTTTGATTATTAAACTCCACTTAGTCGAATAAAAAAAAATATATATTTATATTAATATGTTTAATGTTTAGCAATATAACTTTTTATTCAGTTGATTAAAAAAATAAGTTATACCATTAAGAATATATAAAAATATTAAAAAAGGTTAAATGTTGCTCCTCTATTAAGATTTGCCCCCTTCATGACCAGGCCATTTTTTTTTACGATACAGCACTGCGTTATTTTAACTGATAATAGTGCAGTCATGCATAAAATGCATATCGTTTTTCCCCCCCCCCACAAATAGAATTTTCTTTTGGTGGTATTTGATCACCTCTGCGTTTAAATAAATAAATAAATGTGTGTATATATATATATATATATATATATATATATATATATATATATATTGCTATAAAATATATACAATAAAAATATGTTCTTCATAAATTTAGGATTTTTTCCATTTTTTTGTTTCACTTTAACCACTTCAGCCCCAGAACGATTTTCCCCCTTAGGCCGCGTACACACGATCGAATCTATCTGCTGAAAATGGTCCGACGAACCGTTTCAGCAGACAAATTCGATCGTGTGTACGGGCGGACAGATTTTTCCAGCAGACAGATTTTAAAGCATGCTTTAAAATCTGTCTGCTGGGAACCCGTCCGTCCGACATGTCTGCCGGTTAGTACACTAACCAGCAGACATATCTGCCCGCGCATGCGTCGAATGGATTCGACGCATGCGCGGAAGTGTTTTACTTCCTGTTGGCGGTGACGTGGCGGCGTCAACGTCACCGCCACGTCGCTGCGCTGTCTGCCAGCGGGGATTTTGGTTTGATCGTGTGTACAGTGATCAAACCAATATACCCCAGCAGACAAATCCGATCAAAACGGTCTGTCAGACCAATCTAATCGGATTTATTTGGTCGCGTGTACGCGGCCTTAAAGCGGAGTTCCACCAGGTTAAAAGTCAGCAGCTACAAAAAGTGTAGCTGCTGACTTTTATTAAAATCGGACACTCACCTGTCCCAGGTTCCAGCAATGCGGGTGTACAAAGCCCCACCTCACTCCTCTCCCCGGCGCCGGCTCTGTAACTGTGGCTTCACAGCCGGGTACGCACTGCGCATGCGCGAGCCTCGCTGTGTGCCGTGATTGGCCGGGCGGCAATCATCTGGGACCTGTGACATATCCCAGATGATGGACGAGGGGGTGAACTTGTTTCCAGCGCCACGGTGCGCCGGGAGGAAGTGGGAGCTGGAACCGTTTCTGCTACCCCCCCCCGCCCCAAAAAAATGACATGCCATTTTTGTTTGGAACTCCACTTAAATGGCCAGGCCATTTTTTGTGATACGGCACTGTGTCGCTTTAACTGACAATTGAGCGGTCGTACGATGCTGTACCCAAACAAAATTGATGTTCTTTTCTTTCCCCCCACAAAAAGCAATTTATTTTGGTGGTATTTGATCATCTCTGCTGTTTTTATTTTTTGCGCTATAAACAAAGAAAAAGAGCAACAATTTTGAAAGAAAAAAAAATATTTTTTACTTTTTGCTATAATAAATATCCCCCCAATTTTAAAAAAAAATAATCGAACTTCTTCATCAGTTTAGGCCGATATGTATTCTGCTACATATTTTGGTAAAAAAATAAAAATAAATAAGCGTATATTGATTGTTTTTTTTTTTTATTATATATATATAGTAATGGTGGTGATCAGCAACTTATAGCGGGACTGCGATTTGCGGGTGACACTGACACTTTTTGGGGAACAGTGACACTAATACAGTGCTAAAAATATGCAGTCACTGTACTGGCCCTGACTGAGAAGGGGTTAACATCAAGGGCAAAATGTGTGCCTAGCCAGTGTTTATATGAACTGTGGGGGGTGCTTTTACTAGGGCAAGAGATGGAATTTATTCCCTGCTTTGCAGGGACACAAATTATATCCCTTCCCCCTTCCTGAACAATCAGCAGGTGGTGGCAGACATCGGGTACCGTGCACCAAGCTGATCGGCTTCCACTGTGTGCAATTACAGCATAAGCGCACCCCCTACACACAAGTGTCAGATCACGTATATATATATATATATACACACACGTGATCTGGCACATAGGTGCCACTCTGTAGCAATAAAACTACTAAGCACGGTTAATAATTATTACTGTGCTCCTTTAACCACCATTCCCTCTCATTTGGCTCCAGGTTTTTCAGCACCAAACTGAAGTTGTTACGTAAATGGTGGAAGCTATTATTTTTTCCTCTGTATCTTTTTTCAGTCCAACTAAATGCGATTGTTCACCGTGAAGATACAGTTTATGGGGCTACACAGTAAAGTATAAGACAAAAAATGTCTAAAAACGACCGTTTCTTCAGGAACTGGCCAACTTTCAGCCCAACTTTGAATGAAACAAACTTCTCATATGTATCCCGCATAATTACATTTTCATATAGTTATCCTTTAAGTTCTCCTCTCCCAGAAACACCCCTCATGTAAGGCCAGTGTTGAGGCGAGAAATGCCCCGGTTGAATAATGCCCACCCGGTACGGCGCAGTGACTGCGCAGTCAGAACCGCGAAAGTGTCCGAACATTGTAATTTGACATTGTGGCACACGCTCCTGCACACCCCTGATGCTCGTGCAACTCTGCAGGGGGCATATTTTTTTAAGAGGGGGTGGAATTTGTCACGAAACTGAAACACATCTCCTAAACAAATCTATCTCTGCTATTCTTCCTACACGTGTTGGCCTTAGCTTGTGTAGGAAGAATAGCAGAGATATATTTGGTTAGGAGATGTGTTTCAGTTTTGTGACAAATTCCACCCCCTCTTAACAGCACTGCCCATGATTACAAAATACGCCCCTTCTGTTGCCATCTGCCCCTCACACGCTCCCATCATGAAAAAATCCACCACTTGCAGACTTGCACGAGCTTCGGGAACGTATTCCAATGTTTGTCACTTTTGGCGGCTCCTTACTACGCAAACGCTGCGCTTGCGCAGTACAGGACAGGCATTATTCGACAAGGGGCATTTCTCATTAGAACACCCGGGTTATCAAGAACCGGCCGAGATTCAAACCATTAATGGGCAGGCTGAATGTATCAATTGATCAACTTGGGTACAATGAGCCTGCCGGATTCACTTGCAATTATCGCAAGCGGCCGCTATATCTATAGTTACCTTTTTCTCCTGGTGGGGATGGCTTCCCTCAACCCTCCCCCCATCGGGAGTAGACAATCACTTGGCAAGAGGGATTCCCTTGTCAGCACTGTCTGCGTTGATGGGGAGAATGTGCAAATTTTGCACCGTCTATGGCCCAAGTCTAAAACCTATCCAGGTTTCTGCCAGGACCTGGCTGTGCAGCCCAAAGCAAAGACGCATAGTGGCTACGCCAGACTCTCTGGTCTGTTCCTCATTTATTCAGTACATGTATAGAGACAACTGATTCATTCCTATGAAGAGGCCATCAATCATTGGGACACATAATACAGTTCTTCATAGGAATGAATGGGATTCTCTCCCATGTGTAGAAGATCCTTTGGGACTTGGTCAATCTGCCCAGCGTGTGGGAAGTGTGCGCATAATACTACAGGAGGGAATTCTGGTGGCACAATTTGAAGGATAATTATATGAAACTATAGTTTTCTTGAAAGAAAAGAAAATTGAGCACAAAAGTGCAGAATTTTCTTTTACCTGCCCCATCAATTCATACAAGGTAAAGCTGAACGAGCTGCTTTAGGTCGTAACTTGGTACGAGCGTTTTGTCGCTGTTCTGTGAAATAGAATAATCACCCAGGAAGAAGATAAAACAAAATCTACAAACATAGCAACAAATGATGAAAGAGATGATAATTTTTCCTATTGGTTAAAATAAAAAACGACAAAGTTCAAAAACTTTGGACAACGCTGTATGCAAACGTGCAAATACGCATGACAAAACACTCAAAAACGCTACGCTCAGGTGTGAATGGGGCCTTAGAAACGAGTTTAGAGGACACCCTTGCTAATTTCCACAGTTGGGTGGACCTGTTGCTTTACCTAAAGCTGGCCATACACAGCTCGATTCCTGGTAAATCTGCCAAAATTTGAGTAGTGTGTAGCCCGATGAGTGTGCAAAATCTTAAGAGCTGGGTGGAAAAATTGCTGGTTGAACAGTATCTGCACACAATCAGATGCAGTCACCGTTTGGGTATTGACAGCCCCAGGTGCTGGCTGCCTGAATACAATAACTGGCAGGTGGAGATTCCTTCATCCATGCGGTTTAGCATGGATAAGAAAAGCACATGTTCACATAAACAAGGATCATAGTCTGTAATCTGACCTGACCTTTTTTTTGTTATGTATCCCGAAGCTGGATACTTGCATTTCCTGCAATCAGAAGATGATGTGTAATGCTGTTACCAAGGAGCTGTTTCCCCCTTGTATTCCAGCTTAACTGACTCTTTGATTAGAGGAAGAAGCAAGGCATCTTGGGACATGTAGTCCATCTGGAAGGGATTTTCCCAATGGCTGCATTGTGTGAAAATACAACCACCAGCAGGCTGATGGAGAAGAGCAGATTGCTGGGAGGGTCTATAAGAAACAACGCTGGGGACTCTCTTGGGACCTGTGTTGATCTGTGTACAGGGAATCTGCTACTGAGGAGCTGCAGATGTTATGGCCTACTTTAACAGATTTACCCAGCAGATATCTGGAAGGACACCTGTGGACAGTCTCTTTGAACTGTTCAGTGGCCCGGAGGTCGATTCTGTCCAATCCACCCTGTAGAGTGATCCGATCAGTGAGAGCCGTGGAGCGGTGTGCCAGAGGTTGTCCCTTGAGCCATACAGTTGAGGGATCATCATCCTCCTCATCAGAGTCGGCTTTTCTGTAGTTTGATTTCCCTCATCATTACTGCAAAGTAAAATGAGAAAATGTCATTCTTGACTCCTGTTCCAGTGTGGTGAACGGGTGATTGCCCAATTTAAGACACTGTGTAGAGACATCTTTGTTTCCTACACTCTCGGCCATCTTTAATTTGCTCCAGTATATAATGGACTCTATACACAGACATCCATGCCATTCACTGATCTTCTGTTGCTTGTAGTTCCACAAACCTTAATATCTTGAAGTCAGTGATCACTGTGAATTCAAACTATAATTTTAGTTGCACAGGAATATTGTCTACTTGCTATACATAATCTATTGGAACAGCTACTCTATTTTAGCAAGAAGTTGTCTTTGCATGCAATTAAGTACTCGAAAGCGACCTGAAGATTAACCGGATTTTCACAAAAAACTGGGCTACCATTACTTCCCTCTGCACTTAGGCTCCATTCAGACCTAGGCGTTTTGTCGCCCTACGCCCGACGCTGCAGCAGCCTGTGGTACGCTGGAGGGGCGAATTTACATTGTCGGCTATGGAGATGGTTCACATCTCTGCGCCGAACGCCGTACGCCTGAAACGAGTCCCGGACCCTTTTTTTCAGGCGTATTCGGCGTTCGGCCATAGCCGACAGTGTAAAATTCTGCTCTCCAGCAAAAAAACAATAGGCGTTTTGTCGCCGCAAATCGCGGGGACAAAACGCCTATTGCATGTTGCCCGAATACGCCGCTGCCGCCGACACCTAGGTCTGAATGGAGCCTTAGGGAATTGTTGCTGAAATCAAAGCTGCTTTTCAGCAGTAACTTGCTTTAAAGATCAGGTTGAATTGTGCTATAGTTTTATATTTGTTTGTCATTTTTTTCCCTAAATAGCTTCCTTTACCTTAGTGCAGTCCTCCTTCACTTATCTCATCCTTCCATTTTGCTTTTAAATGTCCTTATTTCTTCTGAGAAATACTCACTTGCTGTTCTTCTGTCTGTAACTACACGCAGTAATGCAAGGCTTTCTCCCCGGTGTGGAGATAGCCTCTTAAGGGGGGAGGGAGTGAGCAGGAGCGTGAGGATGCCCACTAACACACAGCTCCTTTCTATATCTGCAAAGTAGAGAGTGTCCTGACCCACCTGCTCGCCCCCTCCCCCCTCAAGAGGCTTTCTCCACACCAGGGAGAAAGCCTTGCATTACTGCGTGTAGTTACAGACAGAAGAACAGGAAGTGAGGATTTCTCAGAAGAAATAAGGACATTTAAAAGCAAAATCGAAAGATGAGGTAAGTGAAGGAGGACTGCTCTAAGGTAAAGGAAGCTATTTAGGGGGAAAAAAATTCCTTTACAACCCCTTTTAAAGAGGAAGTAAACCCTGTTGGGCTTTACTTCCTCTTTATTTCCCTGCAAAGGTAAAGCATAATGGGCTACTATTCATCGCTTAGTAGCTCATTATGTGTCACCTGAAACCGAGGCCTGCAATGTCACTGCTGTCGCCACTAGCAGCGAGCGTCCATCTTCTCCCCTCTTCCTTCTGGGGCCGCAAACTCTGGCTCTGAGACTGGCTGGATTCGCGGGAGCCGCCAGTCACATCATGACTTCCTTTAGAAACTGCACGATCGCCGTTTCTAAAGTGCGCCTGGGCCGTTGTCTACGGTGCATGTACCGTAGACATCGACGCACGTCTCTTTTGTAAATATCTCCTAAGCCGTAGAGGTTTAGGAGATATTTCCAGCACCTACAGGCAGGTAAGCCTGAATCTAGGCAATCTAGGTAAAAGTGGTTGTACAGGGTGTACAACCACTTTAGGCCGGAATCACACTTGTGCGGTGCGAATTTCAGCTCTGTAATCTCTGCAGATAGATAAGGGAAGTGTTCAGCAGATTAGCAACGTTTTAGCTGCGAATTTGGAGACCTGGGAGAAGTTCCGGGTGAGAGGAGAGTGGGGGAGAAGTGTATTGAGCTGAATGAGAGAAATTCCTGAAGAGAACTGAACAGTGAACACATCTGCGAATCAGCTGCGTACCCATAGAAGATAATGGGACTGAATTCGCACCTGAGCCGCACCGCAAGGCATAAAATCCGCACACGTTTTTTCTGCAATGCGCAGTGCAAATGCATCGCACATATGTGAACCAGCCTCATTGAAAACAATGTATTTAGAAATGTTCTGCGTATTAGATGCGGTTTAAGCCGCAACCAATTCGCATAGGTGTGAATCCGGCCTCAAAGTAGTCATTCCTTTTCTCTCTTGTAGTCCTTTCACATAGACATTACATGCACTTATCTGGTATGTAGAGTGCATTTTCTAACGTTTGAACTATAAAAAGGCGATAATCATTTTTGCTACTAATAATACTCGATAGAAAATAACTTTTGTTGGAGTCAAGCTGGAGTTATCTTTTGGTTCTTTCTCCCTTTATTCTACTGACATGGGCGTCCACTGAAATTTTTTCAGAGGGGGGCGCTTCAGCAGCGGTGATACACAGTCGCCTTTCTTAAAATGCTAATGGGGGTTAAAAGCACCCCGCTAGCGTCCGAATAGCGCAGCTAAAACAATGATAAAGCACCACTTTTTAGTGGCGCTTTACCGATAACGCCATCGGCTGGCAGTGGGAAATAGCTCTTGAGATAATTCAGCTTCACTCCATGCCCATATAAATATAGCCCAGAGAATGTACAGACCCCCCCTTCAGCACAGACCCCTCCATTCAGCACAGATGGACCCCCCATTCAGCACAGACCCCCTTAATTCAGCACAGACCCCCCCTTCGGCACAGTCAGACCCCCCTCCCCCATCCCATTCAGAACCTCAGATCAGCCATCAGCGCGGCACAGGCACAGCAGGTTCCCTCCCCCTGTGTACACATAAATACCGGAGGGGGAGGTGGCTTCACTCTTCTCGCTGTGTCTGTGTGACATCCGGGTCGAGACCGCTCAGACAGCTCGCAGCCATTAGACTCTTCAAGACCTTCTCGATTTTCCAGGGGGGGTCAATTGCCCCCCCTTGCCCTATGGAGCGGATGCCCATGTCTACTGAGTAAACTTTTATTGATTTAACTCATTCTGGTGTATATCATAATTATTGTCTAAAGCAGTGTTTCTCAACTCCAGTCCTCAAGCCCCCCAACAGGTCATGTTTTCAGGATTTCCCTCAGATGAAAAGGCTGTGGGAATTACTAAGGCAGTGAAACTGATCAAATCACCTGTGCAATATAATGGAAATCCTGAAAACCTGACCTGTTGGGGGGCCTTGAGGACTGGAGTTGAGAAACACTGGTCTAAAGGGAAAAATGTTTGAACCCAGGGTGTCAGAGGACTCTCAGGGTCAGGGTAGCCAGAGGAGTATTGATCTATCTTGCTACCCTCAAGAAGGCAGCGCTACATTCATTTTAAGGACCCCAGATTGATCCCGCTTGGTACCAGAATGCCACAAATTAGCGGCTTCTTGCAAAAATGTTGCTGTGAATGACAAGAATTTGGAATGGCTTACGAAAACTCAAACTGCTCTATGTAGCAACCAAACCAAGATCATGTTTCATTTTCTCAGAGTATGAAAGATTAAATATAAATGGCTGTCACTGGAAACGAATTTGGCATACCAATATACTAAAGCTATCACAATAACCTTGCCAGTTTTTTTTTTTTTTAATTGGGACATTTTTCATCCTACTGTCTCTGTATTTTTGCAAGATCACTGAGGACATTATCAAAGCTGCTTGCCTTTTTTTTTCTCTGCACTGCAGCCTGGGGTGGAAAATCAATTAAAACCACTTCTCACTGTAGGAGATTGGAGTTTATCCCTTGTGACATGCAGATGCGGTATATTTTGATGTTTTTCTGCCATACATAACCTGTATGTTCTTTTGGTATTTTAAAGGTTCTCATTCATGTGTGATGAGGCAGGTTAAGTAAAAACCTCACCTATTCCCATTAGAACTTTTCAGGTTTTTTTTTCCCTGTGAATTCTCATTCATTGGCACAGCCTGAGCTTGCAGCCTCCACACCTAACAAACACACCCTTTCTTCTAAGTGTTCATCAGGCTCTCACTGTGCATTGTCTTTGGAACAAACCTACTTTCCACTCCTGAGACGCATTGTAATCCAAGAGAGCCAGCCTATCCATATGCACACAAACGTGTTTATTTATACCTTTGTAACAAAGTAAGAGGATGCTGAATAACTTAGTTCACGTTTTTATATGTTAAATCTTTATGTTCATTTCAACCATTTGCAGTCTAACTGATTCAGTTTAAAATGTAAAAACAAATGAATGTTTTTGCTGTATTTTCTTTAAATGATAAAACAAATGCACTTGTATTACAACACAATTGTAGGCTTTTCCGTATTACTGCAAAGTGAAAGAGAAAAAGTTATAGAAATAGGGAAATAAAGGGCAAAGCCTGACAATACATGGCGAAAAGTCCTCTGGATAAATTTCAGGTTTTCCTGTTCCGTCAGATTTCGTAACGGAAGTGATGTTCTGTCACGGCCATCTTGGTACACCCCGCACTCGGCTACACTAAGCCTACAAGTCTGAAGTCGCCAAGCGGACATCTTTTTACACCCACCGAAATCTTGCATTTCAAACGTATTTTTTTACCACTAAACTGAGCTTATATAGTGAAATACAGTATTTAGAAGTCTAAATACTGTATTTCACAATGTAAGCTCAGTTTAGTGGTAAAAACTAAGTTTGAAATGCAAGATTTCGGTGGGTGTAAAAAGATGTCTGCCTGGCGACTTCAGACTGTAGTCTTAGGCCCCGTACACACGACCGAGTTTCTCAGCAGAATCCAGCGAGAAGCTCGCTGGGAGACATATTCTGCCGAGAAAATCGGTCGTGTGTACACTTTCGACGAGCAAACCGTCGGGAAGCTCGTCGAGCCAAAATAGAGAGCATGTTCTCTATTTCCTCGTTGTTCAATGAGGAAATTTGACTCGACGACCTTTTCAACCACTCATCGGGAACCTCGACGGGCGGAACGATGAGTTTAGCCCGACGAGGTTCTCGGACGTGTGTACGAGGCGGTGGGGGCGTTGGCAATAAAGTAATTTACCGTTGTTTTTTCGGAGCTGTTAACCCCTGCTAGCGGCCGGAAAAGGGTTAAAACCATCCACAAAGCGCTGCTTTGCCAGCACTATGCTTTAGGAGTGGTGTATTCACTGCTCCTACAGTGCCTCAAAGATGCAGCTAACAGGATGTTTTTTACCGTCCTGCCAGCGCACCGCTCCACTGTGAAAGCCCTCATTCTTTCACATTAGAGTAAATAGGAGAGGCACTTTCAAGGCACTTTGCAGGCGCTATTTTTAGCGCTATAGCGCTCGCAAAGCGCCGCAGTGTGAAAGCAGCCTTACTGTGGTTGAGTGCGGGGTGTACCAAGATGACTGACGGACGGTCACTTCCGTTAAAAGTTCTGACAGAAACACCTGTCCTTAATGTAGATCCAGACTATTTATATTTTTTTTCATGAAATACTGTCTTATTTCATCTTTTACAACTCAAAAAAGGATCTCCAAGGCATGATCACTAAATCTGGTCATACAGTGCGAGTAAGTAAATCATGAACTTGCCAAAAATGTTCCCACTTTAATTTAATTGAACTTCCATGGATCGCCTGTCAAATCCAGGTATCTGTTTCCACTTCTGAGGAAAGATCGACACAGTCTTGTTTGGGGATCTACGCAATGTCTGGCCCCCCCCCCCCCCATGGACCTTGCTTTGTGCACTGGTGCGCAGTCATGATGGAACAGGAAGGGGCCATCCCCAAACTGTTCCCACAAAGTTAGGAGCATGAAATTGTCCAAAATGACTTGGTATGCTGATGCTTTAAGAGTTCCCTTCACTGGAACTAAGGGGCCAAGCCCAACCCCTAAAATAACCCCACACAATCCATTCCTTCACCAAATGATTTGGACCAGTGCAAAAAACAAGATCCAAAAATACATGAATGAGCGAGTTTGGGATGGAGGAACTTGACTGTCCTCCACAAAGTCCTGACGTCAACCCGATAGAACACCTTTGGGATGAATTAGAGCAGAGACTGCAAGCCAGGCTTTCTCATCCAACATCAGTGCCTGACCTCACAAATGCGCTTCTGTAAGATTTGTCAAACATTCCTATAGACACACTCCTAAACCTTGTGGACAGCCTTCCCAGAAAAGTTGAAGCTGTTATAGCTGCAAAGGGTGGGCCAACTCAATATTGAACCCAACGGACTAAGGCCCTTGTACACACGGCTTGATTGTTGGACGGCCGGGCATCTAATTTTTGTCAAAAAAGCGTGTGCAGGATTTTGTCTCGTATACCAACTATCCGCAAATTGTCGTTTGACAAGCACGAACGTGGTGACGTACTACAAGAGTATAACGAGGAAGATAATTTCTCAAGCTCCACCTTTTGGGCCCCTTCTGCCAATTTTGTTTTAGTAGAAGTTTGGTGAACGTTAATTTGCGATTTTCAGATCGTACAAAACAAATGCCTTTCAAAATATGTTTGGCATATTGACATCAGTATGACCAGCAAAGCAGCTTCATTATTATCCCATTAAAGAAAATTAGAATTTTGACATTTCATCAATTGCCACATCACGAATGTTAATTCTAGATTACGACTTTTGCCTTCAGATTTTCGTATCGTTTGTACGAGCCCTTATACTGGACTACTATTAAAGTTAATGTGTGTGTAAAGGCAGGCATCCCAATAAGTTTGCAATATAGTACAGGGTTTGACAACTTTGCTTGGAATCTAGGAGCCAGCTAAAAAAGTTAGGAGCCAGAAATGCGCCGTCCCGTCGAACTCGCGTGCAGAAGCGAATGCATGAGTGAGTAGCGCCGGCATATGATAGCGGTGTTCAAACCACACATGTGAGGTATCACCGCGATTGGTAGAGCGAGAGCAATAATTCTAGCCATAGACCTCCTCTGTAACTTAAAACATGCAACCTGCAGAATTTTTTAAACGTCGCCTATAGAGATTTTAAAGTGTAAAAAAAGTTTGTCGCCATTCCACGAGTGGACGGAATTTTGAAGCATGACATGTTGGGTATCAATTTACTCGGCGTAACATTATCTTTCATAATATAAAAAAAAAAATTGGACTAACTTTACTGTTGTCTTCATTTTTAATAAAAAAAGTGTATTTTTTCCCAAAAAAGTTCACTTGTAAGACCGCTGCGCAAATACGGTGTGACAGAAAGTATTGCAACGACCGACATATTATTCTTTAGGATGTTAGAATAAAAAATGTATATAATGTTTAGGTGTTCTAATTATAGGGAAGGAGATGCAGTGCAAACAAAAGAGGAATCTCCTTTAGTCTTGTCATGCAAACGGCCACCACAAGATAGCGCCAGATCACAGAAGAAAGCATAGGCCTGCAGAAGGCTGCAAAAGCCATGGCCTCAATTACCGGGCGTCGTGGGCCGACGCTGTGTCTCTGTGTGCCCCCACCTCCCAGCCGCGCGATCGCATCGGGCCGCACCGGCCGATAGTTGAAGTCGCGGCTTCACGGCCTTCTGCAGGCATATGCTTCGGTGCCCGGATTTCGTCGAGCCCTGATATAGTACACACACACTTCTGTTCAAGCCAAATGTCAGAATGTATCCGTTACAGACCAGGTGATCGTTCACTCCAAATTTGAAATGAACTGCTCAAAATAATTTAAGGAACAGATTGAAAACACATCAGATCTCAAAGGGAAAAATATCATGGTGGATATCTATCCTGATATGGACTGGGTAATGCGTTAAAAACGAAAGGATGCAACATCGTTTGATGGAAATTAAAATCATCAACCTACAGAGGGGTGAATTCAAAAGACTCCCCGATAATCTAAGTAAAAAGATGATGCAGCAGGCTGGTCCATTTTGCTGAAATTTCATTGCAGCAACTCAAAATGGTCCTCAGTAGTTTGTATGGCCGCCATATGCTTTTATGCATGCCTGACAACATAGGGACATGCGCCTAATGAGAAGACGGATGGTGTCCCGGAGTATTTGCTGCCTGATCTGGACCAGGAAATTACTGAGCTCATGAACTGAGGTGCAACATGGCGGGGTCGGATGGACCGAAACATGTCCCAGAGGTGTTGTATTTGATTTAGGTCAGGTAAGCCTGGGGGATATTCAATGGTATCAATTCCTTTATCCTCCAGGAACTGGCTGCATACTTTTCCACATGAGGCCAGGCATTGTCGTGCACCAGGAGGAACCCAGGACCCACTGCACCAGCACAGGGTCTGAGAATGGGTCCAAGGATTTCATCCCGATACCTAATGGCATTTAGGGTGCCATTGTCTAGTTTGTAGAGGTCTGTGCTTCCCTCCATAGATATATGCCTATTCAGACCATCACTGACCCACCACCAAACCGGTCATGCTAAACGATGATACATGGAGCATAACGTTCTCCAGACCCTTTCAAGTCTGTCACACATGCTCAGGGTGAAGCACAGAGGGTCTCATGTCCATCAGACAGCTCCTGGTGCCTGGGGACAGGACTGAAACTGGGGGGGCATCTGCTGGTCTCATCAAATCTTCTTCTGTTGCTCCCCCGGTGCCCGATCTCCTTCACATCACAAGCAATAGAGCTGCAGACATTGAAGAGATCGGGCACCAGCGGAGCAGCAAGAGGAGAAGATGGGATGAGACAGAGATTGCTTACATGCCACGTGCGTCCCCTATGAATGGGCTGCCACTGTGCACAAATATTCCAGCAAGGTTACAGAATCCCCAATATCAAGTCTGGGTGACATCACTGTGATGCCTCATGCCTAGTGAAGGGACTGTGGCTCCTATAGATTGCTGCATTATACCAATTTTGCATGCAATTCTGTCACTCTGCATATCAGCTTATACTACTATTACTTTCTGATTTATCACTTCTTTCTGCTGCCGAGGCTCCAAAAAAAACTAATAAAAAAACTACTGACACCGTTCACTGCCCTACTAACATTGGCTAGAGGTGGATGACATTGAATGGAGGAGAAGGAGGACACAGGGTGGAGGAGTTGGAGGAGGAGACATGATATAGAGAAGGAGGAGGACACATGGGAGACAGGAAGACACAGGATGGAGGAGAAGGACGACATGGGATGGAGGACGACAACGGCACGGGAAGGAGGACGACAACGGCACGGGAAGGAGGACGACTGCGGCACGGGAAGGAGGACGACTGCGGCACGGGAAGGAGGACGACTGCGGCACGGGAAGGAGGACGACTACGGCACGGGAAGGAGGATGACTACGGCACGGGAAGGAGGACGACTACGGCACAGGAAGGAGGACAACTACGGCACGGGAAGGAGGACGACTACGGCACGGGAAGGAGGACGACTACGGCACGGGAAGGAGGACGACTACGGCACGGGAAGGAGGACGACTACGGCATGGGAAGGAGGAGGACGATGGGACGGGAAGGAGGAGGACGACGGGATGGGAAGGAGGAGGAGGACGGGACGGAAAGGAGGAGGAGGACGGGACGGAAAGGAGGAGGAGGAGGGTACGGGAAGGAGGAGGAGGACGACGGCACAGGAAGGAGGAGGACGATGGCACGGGAAAGAGGAGGATGACATGGAATGGAGGAGAAGATATGGGATGGATGAGGGGGGACATAGGATGGAGGAGGAGGGACTGAAGGAGGAAGAAGACATGGGATGGAGGAGGACATGGGATGGATGAGGGGAAATGGTATGGAGGAGGACATGGGATGAAAGAGGGGAAATGGGATGGAAGAGGAGACATGGGATCGAGAAGGAGCAGGAGGACATGGAATGGAGAAGGGCACAGCATGGAGGAGATGGGAAGGAGGAGGACACAGGATGGAGGAGGAGACATGGGATGGAGGAGGACATGGGATGGAAGAGGAGACATAGAAAGAGCAGGAGGAAACGGAATGGAGGAGGAGGAGGAGGAGACATGGGATAGAGGAGGGCACAGGATGGAGGAGGAGGAGACATGGGATGGATGAGGGGGACATCGAATGGAGGAGATGGGACTGGAGGAGGAAGACGACATGGGATGGAGAAGGAGGATATGGGATAGATGAGGACATGGGATGGGGAGATGGGACTGAAGGAGGAGGGAGAGGAAGCGGACATGGGAAGGAGGAAGACATGGGATGGAGGAGATGGGACTGGTGGAGGAAGAGTACAGGGGATGGAGGAGGACATGGGATAGGGGAGATGAGATTGTAAGAGGAGGACATGATATGGGGAGATGGGACTGAAAGAGGAGAAAGAAGAGGACATGGAAAGGAGGAGGAGAGACATGGTATGGAGTGGTTTGTGGGCAGATTCGGTGGTATGGCCAATGGGCAGGCCCTAGGGAATGTTGGTGGTCAGGCCTGGGGGGCCCAAGCCTAAAGCTGTGCAAGGGGCCACAACATTTCTGATGGCTGCCCTGGGACTACCAATGTGGTTACGTGGTCTGCCAGATGAACTGGACATGTTCAAGGTTGCAATATAGTTAATTCTGCAACGTAGAACATGCAAAGTGCATACAACCATAAATATACTGGTGTGGTATATCCTTTGCGAGTCCAAATGCTAATCTTGTAACCATACATCATACACACCATTGCCCAAGGAAGGAAGTTGGCAATCTTACCATTGCTAGTAATTAGACACAGATGTGTTGTAAAGGTCACAAGAAGTCTGAAACTTCTTTTCTTGCACATGCACATTTCTTTTTCGATTACATTTCTTGCACGATTCTGCCATCATTAATTAGAAAATCATTATTTTTTTCCAGGGCTTTTTTTCAGGGGGAACTTGGGGGAACTCAGTTCCACCACCTCTGGCTCAGACCCTTTGGTGCCTGCTCACCACAATCACTTGTAAACACAGAAGTCTGGTTTCTGTGTTTACAAGTGACAGATCTGCACTCTGTATGTAACCCCCTGAATTATGCACTCTGTATATAATGCAATCCTGGTATTTAATGCCCCTTTTAGACCCTTCTACTGTTTGTGAAATCTAAAGGGGTCATGTTTGAGTTCCTGCACCTATTTTCTGAGAAAAAAAGCTCTGTTTTTTTCAAAAAATATCCAGCATGTTGGATTATTAAAATTTGATGGCCGCACAAAAATCGTCTGTTGCTGCAGCCCACTAACAGTGCGAAATACAAACGAAAATTCTTAGATAAGATTTACGAAAGAGAGATCTTTCGAAATTCGACCCGTGTATGGCCAGCATTACATGGTAAATGTTCACATTGATTGCTGCAGAGATGTACAACACATGAATGGAGACTAGTAAACACAGACACAAGCTTATATTTGTGCTAAGTGTTTGCTACTTACTAGGGTTGTCCCGATACCACTTTTTTAGGACCGAGTACAAGTACCGATCCTTTTTTCAAGTAGTCACCGATACCGAATACCGATACTTTTTTTAAATGTGTCCCCAAATGCAGCCATGTCCCCCACATATGCAGCCATGTCCCCCACATATGCAGCCATGTCCCCCACATATGCAGCCATGTCCCCCACATATGCAGCCATGTCCCCGCAGCCATGTCCCTCCAGCCATGTCCCCCACATATGCAGCCATGTCCCCGACATATGCAGCCATGTCCCCGCAGCCATGTCCCCCACATATGCAGCCATGTCCCCGCAGCCATGTCCCTCCAGCCATGTCCCCCATACCTAGCCGCCGAAAGCCGCTGCACGGAGAACATCACAGCATTCATTTGAATAGCTGTTTTGAGTGTATAGACACTCCCCCTTGCTCGGGATTGGACAGATCACGATTACCCATCCAATCCCAAGCAAGGGGAGTGTCTATACGCGCGGGAAAACTACAGCTTCTGAAATGAAAGCTGTGATGTTCCCACACGCTGTTTAACCCATGCGGCGGCGGGTTCGATGCGGCGGCGGGGGGGGGGATAGTATTCTATTTAGGCATCGGGGGTATTTGCGGGAGTACAAGTACTCCCGCAAATACTCGGTATCGGTCCCGATACCGATACTGGTATCGGAAAACCCTACTACTTACCCAACAGTTAGTAGTCTTCAAGGTTATTGATTAAATATTAAAGAAAATTAAGTTGTCCACACACTAGATTGCAGCCTGGTAATGCTCATTTTAATGGGAGCCTTTGGCCATTTCTAGACTTTTTAGTTTACCCCTGTGACACAAACAAAACTATTAATTGAATTACCTATCCCACTTTTATTATACTTTGTTTTACTGTAGCCATCTCTACTTCCCCTTTTTTCAACCTTTCCTAGTATCATATCCAATACATAGTTTATGTGGGGTAGCCCTGATGTGTACAGAGGAAATGGTTGCTCAAATCACCCTTGCCTGATTATTACTGTATGTCATTAATAGCACAGGTCACAGTTCACAGAAGCCTCGGGGACCAAATATTCGTATATGCAAATAAATAAAAAAAGTTTTAGTATTTTTTTTTTATTCTAAAGAGAACCTGTGAGGATTTTGTAGCACCATTGATGATTTTCTTTGAAACCCTGCTAGAGCCATTTTTTTTTAATTTTGTACATACTAAAATGCTTTTTTTATTTAGGTACTTATATAGCGTTATTAATTTACGCAGTGCTTTACATATACATTGTACAGTCACATCGGTGCCTACCCTCAAGGAGCTTACAATCTAAGGTCCCTAAATTCATATACTAGGGCCAATTTAGACAGAAGCCAATTAACCTACCAGCATGTCTTTGGACAATAATAATACTAAAATGCTATTTTTTTCATTTCTTTTTTTGTAGATGAAAATGCTAAAAACCCTAATATTTTCTATAAGTAAAGACTCTGTAGAATGAAATGGTGGTAATTGAAATATTTTATGTCACCTATTTGTGCTACTGGTTATATCAAAATGTATGATTTAAGTAAAATATACACTCAAATTAATTTTGCTGCATACAAACACAACATGAACCAATTTTTGGGTAAAATAGAAAAAAAATTAGGTTGCGTCAAGTAAATACTAACCAAATATGTCAAGCCTCAAAATTGCACAAGCCTGTGAAATTGTGAGAACTATATACGCTACCAAAGATTTCCACAGCTGACACTTTAACCACTTAAAGACCTCCGTGTGACGATATACGTCGGCAGAATGGCACGGCTGGGCACATGGACGTTTATATCCCCTTTAAGAGTCCAGCTGTGGGTCGCGAGCGCACCGCCGGCAGCACGCTTGCGACCCAGTCCGAAGCTCCCTGACTGCGCCCGCGGGACCCGATCGCCGTGTCCCGCGATCGGTTCACAGGAGCTGAAGAACTGGGAGAGGTGAGTGTAAACAAACCTTCCCCGTTAGAAAGAAAGGAGTCACCGCTCCAGGTGGGATCACTAAATGGTTACAGGTGGTGCAGGATACCGAGGGTGCTGGCGGTGCACTAAGCAAAATGAAGACAAAGAAAAATGGATAGCCGCACTCCAAAACCTGATGGGTGGTCTTTTATTCAATAGACAGCATGTACAAAAATGGGGTCACAGCAGTGGAAACAAGGAACAGCCGACGCGTTTCGCACTGGATCAGTGCTTATTCATGGCTCATGAATAATGAATAATTGGAGTGCGGCTATCCATTTTTCTTTGTCTTCAAACCTTCCCCGTTCTTCTCGGGGGCAATGTCAGTGATTGTCTGTTCCCCGATAAAGGGAACGACGATCACTGACTTCACACATCCAACCCGACCCCCTACAGTTAGAAACACACAAGGTTGCACTTAACCCCTACAGCGCCCCCCTAGTGGTTAACCCCTTTACTGCCATTGTCATTTTCACAGTAACAGTGCATTTTTATAGCACTTTTCGCTGTGAAAATGACAATGGTCCCAAAAATTTGTCCGATGTGTCCGCCGTTATGTCGTGGTCACGAAAAAAAAAAAAAAACGCTTATTGCAATTTTTTTTTACCAGAAAAAGGTAGAAGAATACATATTGGCCTAAACTGAGGGGAAATAAAAATGTATATCTTTTTTGGGGATATTTATTATAGCAAAAAGTAAAAAATATTGCATTTTTTTTTTAATTGTCGCTCTATTTTTGTTTATAGCGCAAAAAATAAAAACCGCAGAGGTGATCAAATACCACCAAAAGAAAGCTCTATTTGTGGGAAAAAAAGGACGCCAATTTTGTTTGGGAGCCACGTTGCACGACCGCGCAATTGTCAGTTAAAGTGACGCAGTACCGAATCGCAAAAAGGGGCAAGGTCCTTAACCTGCATAATGGTCCGGGTCTTAACCGGTTAAAAACCTTTACAAGTCATCAGTTTAGGCCCAACCATAATTAATTAACCCAGAATTATTGGTCTCAGTATGGAGTGCGGGGCAAGACTTGTGTATAAATCATTGTTTTCACAGGTGTGCACACTTAACATAAACATAAACGCATTACCACCATAAAACTTTATTAAAAATACTAAAAGATAATTGCATACTCACAAACATAAGTAGCAACAGATATATCCCGCATAACGTGTCTGCCTTCCAACCGTGCGCTACATGACATTGCCTACGGCTGGAGTTTTCTTTATATGATATGCCTGTTGCTACTTATGTTTGTGAGTATGCAATTGTCATTTAGTATTTAAAGCGGAGTTCCACCCTGAAAACATTCTTTCCACCAAAAATGTAAAAAAAAAAAAATGAAAAAAAAAATGAGAAAAAAAAAAAATGTTTTACTTACCCTAAATAGCTATTGCTATGCGGAAGGGCCGAATCTACCTCTTCATCTTCCCCGGTCGATTCTCTTTCTCTTCCTACACTGTTTCTTCTTGTGAATGGGGCATGCTGCATTCTGGGAACTGTTTGTATCCCAGAAAGCAGCCGGTGCGGTAGGAAACGGGCAGTGAAGCCGCACGGCTTCAGTGCCTGTTTCCCTTACTGTGGATGGCGGTGCCCGGAGCTGCCAGGATCGAGGATCGGCCTAGGCGCGGGCCGACATTGCTGTTGACTAAGATGGGTAAGTGTCCTTATTAAAAGTCAGCAGCTACAGTGTTAGTAGCTGCTGACTTTTAATGTTTTTCTTTTTTTGAATGGACCTCCGCTTTAATAAAGTTGTAATGCACTAGCCACTTGCGCCCTCCAGAGTGTGTTTTTGCAGTTTGAAGATTTCCCAACCTGAGGAGGGCTGCACTGGATGGAGCACTAGGTTTGAACACCATTAGGCCCCTTACACACTGGGGCGGTTTGCAGGCGCTATTGCGCTACAAATCGCTACAAATCTGCAAAACCCTTTTTTGGCCATTAGCGGGGGTTAGAACCGCACCGCTAGCAGCCGAATACCGTCGCAATTTCGACATTATAGCGCCGCTAAAAATAGCAGCGCTATACCGTCACCGCACCTCCTGCCCCATTCTAAAAGGGGCCTTAGGAGTACCTCTACTTGAGCGCATGAGTATTATTGAGACTTTGGTGACATGGGCATATGCATTTGAATAGGCGTGTATATTCGGGCGGGAGGGGTTTTACTTTTTCTTTTTTAGGCATTTTTATTACAGGTATTTATATAGCACCAACAATTTTTACCCAGCGCTTTACATGTATATTGTAGATTCACATCAGTCCCTAACTCACATACACACACTAGGGCCAATTTAGACAGGAGCCAATTACCAACCTGTTTGTCTTTGAAGTGTGGAAGGAAACCAGAGTAAACCCATGCAGGCTGAGGCACAGGGAGAGCATGCAAAGTCTATGCAAGTAGTGCTGTGGTTGGCTTTCAATCCAACAAATCTAGTGCTGTCAGGCATAGGTGCTAACCACTTAGCCACTGTGCTACTTTTTACATTTATTTTATTCAACTTAAAGTGGAATTCCACCCTGAAAAAAAATTACACAAAAATGCAGAAAAAAAAAAATTGAAAAAAAAACAAACACCCTAATAATACATCCACCCCTTACACAATAAAAAAGTAATACACATCCACCCCTTACAAGATATAATATTAATACATCCCCCATTGCTGTAGCCATCCGCCCCTTATACGATATAATAGTAATACACAACCCGGCCCTTGTAGAGTGGCGCAAGCTTCGGGAGCGTGCAGCGCGTGTTGCTCATTGCTCATGCGCTGTGTACAGAGGAGTCACATCTGTGTTCATCTTCTGGGATTTTCGGAGGTCCGTTGTGCTCTGTAATGCGCAAGCACTGCTCCTGTGCAGTACAGAGCAGGCATTATCCGCCGGGGTACAATTCTCAACAGGACACCGGCAGTAAAAGTATAAACAAAGTCCCCACTGCTATAGGAGCTTTGTATATAGGCCGCTTATGGTTACGGCAGTGGCAGCAAAATGATTAATGCGCAGACTCCTGGGATATCATTCGGATATTGACTTCACTATCTAGTCAGTCTCAGTCACTTGCCTGGAATATGCATGCAGCCAATGAAAATCTGAAAAGTCTAAATTCTCACCCTGCTTGCAAACTCCCCCTGGAAAGTAAAGGAAGAATGACAATGACAGTACTAGAGCTTGTAAAAGTCAGTGAAGGCAACTCCTATATATCTCTTCTTGCTTGTATTTCTTTAAAGAAGAAGTACAGCCAGAGCTTGTTTGGCTGTACTTCTGTGGATTACAGGTGTGCAGTTCATTCTGCACTCCTGTGACCCATTTTCAGAAGACAATGGGCTGAAGTCCGCTTCCGGCTGACGCCACCGAGCCCGTCCAGGCTCAGGAAAGATCATAATGCTATGGGTGGGATCCGCCCACATGCCTGGAACGGCACTCAGCTCAGCCTCGCAGTGAGCCACTGAGAGCCTAAGCTGGCCGCTCCCGCCACCTGTACAACCCAATGCTCCAGTGAGTGCTGGAGGGGTAGAGCAGAAAGTGGTGAATGAAAGTCACCAGCTTTTTGCTCAGAGAGCTCTGAGAACCGAGCGATCGGCAGTGTTTGATGGCTCGTCTCTCAGCCTTAAAGCTGGCAGTCGGGACAGAGGCAGCATCGGACCGTTGCTGCATCCACCTATGTAAGTATGATTCTACAATAAAAAAAATACCTATACTTCTCTTTTAAGCAACACTTTAAAAAAGTGTGGTCAGATGCAATTCATCTCAGAAGTCTTTAAAAATCTAAAATTTTCTTCTGGAAATCCAACGATATGGGGTGTACAAGTCGTGGGACAGTTCAGACCTGGGTATTTTGTTATATACAGCCACTGAGCATATTTCTTAATGACAGTATTCAGCCTGTTTTTTTTGGAAAGTTATTAACACAGTGCAAGAAGAGTTCTATGAGGGATTTTTCCCCGCTTGGGTGGATTTCCATCACTTCCTGTCCTAGTGACAGAACAGTGGTGAAAAGCTGGTATGACCACGACTAATCTTTTTTCTTTTTTACAGATAAATTTGAAATATTGCATATTACTAACTAATATCATACTTTTTACATCCAGCCAGAAAGTGGAGCTTTAGGGCCTGTTTCACATGTGTTTCAGTTTTTCTTTACCTCCTGCTAAAAAAAAAAAAAAAGTCTGTTTACAGAGATTAGTGCCTTAGCCTGTAATTAATTTACACACAATTAGTCAAAGCAGACTTCGTCCTCCTCACCCCCCTTTTTTTGTGTATACACGGTGTATAGTGAAACAGATCAGTTTAAAATGCATAAACTTTAAAAGTAGTAAAAAAAAAAGACCCAAAACAAGTTCCCCTTCAGCGAGTGCAGGCCATTTTTTACACTGCAGCAGCCGCCATCTTGTCCTGCCAGTAAAGAACTTTAAATGGCCTTTTTTAGCCGTTATACTCCTCATCCTAGTAAAGTGAAACATAACCAGACAGCATAACTCCGAACTTTGAGATGGGAAATAAGGACACCTATTTGCAAAATGTATGCAGGCAAAGGACACACCTCTTTACATTAGGAAGTAATACACAAAAATGATTGGTTAAAGTGCTTTTTTTTTTTTAAATAAATAAAAATACAACTCCTTCATATTGACGTTTGACATTTACAAATGCAATTATTAAGAAATTGAGTGAAACGTTAAGCACAATAAAACACTTTTTTTGATAGACTAATAGTGCATTTTTTTTATATGGGTATATAAAGTTCTGCCCACCAGTTTACATACACTGGCAGAATTTATGATTTCTTGGCCACTTTTCAGAAAATATGAATAACACAAAAACATTTTTCACTCAGTGCCGGTTCACACTACCGCAACTTGGGATCCAAATTGTGTCGCCCCAAGTCACACGACATGAGAAATTCCATTGAAGTGAATGAGAGCCGACTTAAAGCGGAGCTCCACCCAGCAAAACAACATTTTGCCATGTTGTTTAAAAAAATAAAAATAAAAAAACCTGAAAAAAAAATAAAATACTCACCCGAAATAGCTGTTGCTATGCGGAAGTCCGTAATCTGCCTCTTCCACACCGCGGTTTGATGTCTTCTTGTCCTTCTCCTTGTGAATGGGGCGCGCTGCTTTCTGGGAACTGTGTGTGTTCTCAGAGAGCAGCGCGCCCATTCACAAGCCAGCGTGAGACTCACGCAGGCGCAGTAGGAAACGGGCAGTGAAGCCGTACGGCTTCACTGCCTGTTTCCCATAGTGTGAATGGCGGCGCGGGACCCGGAGCGATCGTGGGACCGGCCTCGGGGGGGCCGTCAGCGCGGGCGCCTAGGACAGGTAAGTGTCCTTATTCAAAGTCAGCAGCTACACTGTTAGTAGCTGCTGACTTTAATGTACACTACTGAAGTCGCTCCAACTTCAGAAAAGGTTCCTGTACTATTTCAAGGCGACTTCTAGGCAACTTGTACCCACCGATTTCAATGGAAGTTGCCTCCAAAGTCGGATCACTGTCTTAACTGAAGCAACTTTACAGGAAGAGAAAATAGTTTACTCAGGCAAACCCCTCCCTCCCACAGAGCTGATTATTTGGTGATTGGCCACAGCCAAAAGTCGCCTGTCCTGGCGGAAACTCTATGTTGCGTTGTAAGTTGCTCCAAGTCGTATTGAAGTCGTCTTGCAAAGTCGCGTTGCAAGTCAGGTTGCCCCTGTGTGAACTGGCACTCATGGTTAGGCATTCTGGCCCGGCACCTGGGGGAGCCCCACGCTGACATCATGGGCCACAGCCCGGATTCCCGGAGTGGTAAAGGATTGAGAATGCCAATCAGCAGTGTTCAAACTTCAAATGACGGGTTCTGTTGAACCCAAACTATGGTCAGGTAGACCAACTAAAATTCCAGCCACAACTGCCAGGAAAATAGTTTGAGATGCAAAGAAAAACCCACAAATAACTTCAGGTAAAATACAGGACTCTCTGAAAACATGTGGTGTGGCCGTTTTAAGATGCATAATAAGGAGGCATTTGAAGTTTAATGGGCTGCATGATCGGGTAGCCAGAACAAAACCATTAATGCGCAAATGCCACAAAGCATCCCACTTACAATAGACCAAACAGCACAGAGACAAGCCTCAAACCTTCTGGCACAGTCATTTGGAGTGATAAGACCAAAATGTAGCTTTTTAAGCCACAACCATAAATACTGGAGAGGAGTCAACAAGGCCTATGATGAAAGGTACACCATTCCTACTGTGAAACACGGTGGTAGATCGCGGATGTTTTGGGGATGTGTGAGCTACAAAAGGCACGGGAAATTTGGTCAAAATTTATGGCAAGACGAATGCAGTATGTTATCAAAAAATACTTGAGGAACATTTGGATTCATCAGCCAGAAAGCTGTGCATGAGACGTACTTGGACATTCCAACATGACAATGAACCAAACCAAAACCCAAGGCCAAGGTCGACCTGTCATTGAATATAGCAGAATAAAGTGAAGGTTCTGGAGTGGCCATCTCAGTCTCCTAAACTCAATATCATTGAACCACTCTGGGGAGATCTCAAACGTACAGTTCATTCAAGACAGCCCAAGATTTTACAGGAACTGGAGGCTTTTTGCCAAGAGGAATTGGCAGCTTTACCATCTGAGAAGATAAAGAGCCTCATCCAAAAATACCGCAGAAGACTTCAAGCTGTCATTAATGTTAAAGGGGGCAATACACGGTATTAAGAACTGGGTTATGTAAACTTTTGATCAGGGTCATTTGGGTAGTTTCTGTTATCATTATGATTTAAAAAAAGAGCAAACACAGTTAATTAATAAATGGCTTCAGTGAAAGAAAGTTTTTGTGTTATCATTCATATTCTCTGAAAAACGGCCAAGAAATCAAACTCTGCCAGGATATGTATACTTATGAGCACAGCTGTATATCACACCAAAATGAGGGATAAATGAGAAGGAAAAAAAAAGGGACAGTCCCTCCAAATCAGGGACAGTTGGGAGCTTTTGCCAGAGAGGGACACGGGTACATTTTTCTGACTTGTAAAACAAATAGTAAGCATCTTGTGGTTTCATGGTGCCATCTAGTGGCCAAATGCAGCATTTTGTATTTTAAATCAATGAAAAACATTTGAAATTTTCTGTAAATACCACATGTGGCCACTTGAGTGTGCTAAGTATAATATACAATTCTTATGATACTTAACACCATCTAGTGGTCAAAATGTGGTCATTTAAAAGCAATAAAAAATACTCAGCAGATGAAATAGCCCAACAAAATGTTTTCCACATTTGCACAAAACAATTGTAAACGGTCTGTCACTGGCCAAATTACTATGCAATTTTGTTTTAGAAATACACCAATTATAGTGACCCAGCTGTAAGATACTTCCACTGCTTATGATTAAAATACTGTATTAAATGTAATGATACATTAATGAATACAGAGCTGTATTAATTTGTGTCTTCTACAGCTGCCTGGAATTTAGCTGTAGCTCTGTCACCACAGAGCCACTTACGTGAAATGTCCAGCCTTTTAGAATATATATTTTCCTGTGGCCTTTGTAGTTAAAATTCAGTTTTATTGTGAGAGTGGTAAAGTTGTGTAAATGTCAGGATTGGATAGACAGAAATACAAATCAATTGGGAAGATAAATTAACTCTCTTATATGTATTTTATCTGTGTATTCAACTGTTTCAGGTTCAGGTTCTAGTTTCCTCTGAAAATTAAAGATAAGTTATTTCTTACCCCCCCAGCCTTTTAAGAAATTGATGATTGGGGGGGGGGGGGGGGTAGTGAAGACTTATTTTGGTGGTGCCCACTCCTACATCCTTGTTCTTCACATGGCCAGGATAACATTGCCTAGCAGGCCTTAAAGGGGTTGTAAAGTAGGGTGACCAGACATCCCCAGTTTCAGGGGACAGTCCCCTGATTGAGGACACTGTCCCTGGACCAAGTCTGTCCCTGGTTTTGTCCCCAGACTGGATTTAATAGGGGGCAGGGGCAATTTCAAAGACAGTCAGTGCAGAATTAAAATAAAAAAAATAGAATTACACCCCCCACTTCGCCGTGCCTACTAGCATAGGGGTTGTATTTTTCCCATTATCTGTGCCCCTTTCTGATGATCATGTGCTGGTCGGAGTGGAGCGAATATTTCTTCAGTTTCGGGCGCATGCCCATTTAGCTTCACTCACATGTTCTTCTGCCTTGGCACAAATCTTGGCCAGCCACCTGCTTATCTCCTTGCCTTCCCTGGGGGAGTGATCTTCCTCCGCTCCCCACCCAGTAGTAGCCGGGGCACGAAATGTAAGACTTGAGAGGCTGTGAGGCGGGCGGCAATGGGCAGAGAGTCCCTGATCGTTGCCATTACTAGTAAACAAAAAATATGTCCCCGGATTTCATTTTAAAAATCTGGTCACCTTATTGTAAAGACAAAAATATTTTCCTCTTAAATTAAAGTCTGACAGTAGTTGATAAAGTAAAAAGTAATGTTTTTCATTATAACTAGTTTGATACCTGTTGAAATCGAGCCGTTTTATTCACCTCTGTCACTCCTGATTGTTGTTCTCACTGACTTCCTGGTTTGCAGTGCGCATTCATTCTTGCTGCATCACGGCCTAATGGGAACTACAGTTCCCATTAGGCTTAGCCTACATGCCTGTGAGGGATAAGAGAGCATCTTCACGCAGGGCTGTAGTCATAGGGAGGGGGTGAGCACATTCTGCTTTCCACCATGCCAAACAGCTCAGGTGCTGATGGAAAGCAAGAGGAGGAGAGACAGGAAATGGCATTTTTAAACCTGGATTACTGTATTTTGGAGGTCAAAAGGAAAAATAAGGTAAGTGATTTAAATGCTCTAGCTTACAGCAATCAATTCATCTAATAAAAAACAAACCTTTAGTGTTCCTTTAATAGTAGGGGGCTAGCTTTGAGTCATAAAGTAGTGACAGCTAGCTTTCAAAACAAGATGGTCGACTTAGGGGAATGGGAACCCTGAGGCCGTGTACACACGATCAGTCAAAACTGATGAAAAACGGACTAAAGGTCCGTTTCATCGGTCCAAACCGATCGTGTGTGGGCCCCATCGGTCAGTTATCCTTCGGTCAAAAAAAAGAGAACTTGCTTTAAAATTTGACCGATGGACGCCTGACTGATGGGTCAAAAACGATAATTAGTATGCAAAAGCATTGGTTAAAAGGCCGTGCATGCTCAGAATCAAGTCGACGCATGCTTGGAAGCATTGAACTTCATTTTTTTCAGCACGGCGTTGTGTTAAAACACGTAAACGTCACCACGTTCTAACACGATCGTTTTTTTAATGTGTAGGCACATCAAACCATCAGTCAGCTTCATCGGTTAACCGATGAAAACGGTCTTTAGGACCGTTCTCATCGGATGCACTGATCGTGTGTACGCGGCCTGAGAAGCATCAGATCTGCTTTGTGGAAAACAGCGTTGGACTGCATGGGCTGGTAGGAATGCGTTTCTTAAAAATCAGCAGCTAAAATACTTGTAGCTGTTGATTTAGGATTTTACCATACTTAGGTAAAGTTCCCCTTTAAAGTGACTGTCACTTTTTCCATTCAGGGCAAAGTTAATCCTTCAAACTCACCTATACTGGAATGGTGTCAGGGCTTACACAGGGTTGCTCCTACTCCTTACAGTGTTCAGGCCTGACAGCTGATCACTCATACCTAGACACTGCATCTTGGGAGGAGGTCACATACTCCTCCATGCCTTGAAGCACCATTCTCATGGTCAGGGCTCAGACTGAGTAAGTGTAATGAAGGTATGCGTTAGTGGGTTGTCAGTGAGCTTTTAGAAGGCCTTTTGTCTTTATCCTGAATGGGAAAAGTGACAGAGTCTATATTGATAGGTCTGAATTTAGACTAAAGCTGGCCATACAAAGCTCAATATTCAGCCATTTGCTTCTAAAAAATCAAAAATTCAAACTGAGTGGCCCTCTTGGCACCACCTAGATTACCAAATTTTGATTGAAAAATTGAAAAAGCAGGGTGCAAAATTGTCAGCCAAACAGTGAATACATTTTATCATGGGAGTTACAGTCACTTAAATATAGATAGCCAGGCTCAGAAAGGTGCTGGGAACTTTTAGGCTTGCATGTGAAGTCAGATGAAGGAAAACTTCAATAGCTCTGGCAAGGCGGCTCCCACACAGAAAGGCTAGCAAAGAAAAGCGACACCAACTGTGAAAGAACCGCTGCACGTCCCTGATAAAGTTCGAAAAAATTGGAAAGATACCCCTAGGGACTTTGAATTGCAGCAAAAAGTCAGAAGTGATAACAATGGGTATATGAAAATATAAAACGTTTATTAAAGGTTTTAATTGGTATCCAAAAATTTTAAAAAAATCTAAGTCAAGTCAGGACATGAGCTTCAAGAGGAAACATGGAAAAAGGGGCAGTACATACAATAGGTGGCCAATCGTAAACAATGTATTAGGAAACTGGGTGCTCAGGAAGCAAACACCAACGAGTTTCGACCTTTTATGAAAGTTGCGGTCTTCTTCAGGGGGAATACAATTTGCAGACCCTGGATGCTACAATAAAATACATATTAATTTAAAGATTATACATGCGTTTTTTTGTACAACAACTTGGACAAGACATATGACAAACACACATCATCGTCCAAAGATACATACCAGGGTAACTATCAGGGATCACAGGCGCCAGTCCTCCAGTAACCAATTGCTGAAGAATAGCACTTGGGGGGTCCAGCTGGATAAAGGGATGGTCAGATGGAAGGGAAGACCAAAAAATTATTGCAGAGCGAGGAAAACATTACCACCAGGCCTACGAGAGGCCGCAGGCTGCAGCCCAGAAACAGCGGAGCTGGAGGGCGGGAGCAGGTGGGACACAGAAAGGCCACTCTCCCTTCACCAGGATAAAACATTTATGAAAACGCTGACAGATTAAAACAGATTTATATAGAACCAGTACTGAACCCTCCTCATGGAGTAAACATTTGTGAGCAGTTACGGAATACAATAGTCGGCATGGTTTGAATACAATAGCCAGCAGTGGAGGCTCCATTACATTTCTCTTATTCAGTCTGAAAGAGAATAGTTCAGTCTATGTGTGTATGGCTAACCATACATGCCATGTTCTATGGGTCTTTCTTGACTGGGGTTATGCAATGACCAGCATCTCTCCGGGGAAGAAGAGCACACACTATGACCTTAGTTATTCCATAAAATATGCTTTTTATCCCATGGCAGTTGATCATGAATCAATTTTTACCTCCTGACGTATTATTATTAGAACATTGAAATTACTAACTTGAAGTGATACTAAGGCTCGGTTCACACTGATGTGACATAGGATCTGACTAGTGAGACCCCAAGTCGGATGACATGTGGAATTCAATGTTTCCAATGAGAGTCATTTTAACCGATACTACACAAGTCTGTCCGACTTTAGAAAATGGTTCCTGCACTACTTTGGTCCGACTTTGATACGACTTTAATGCCACAGAGTGTAAAAAGTCACATCAAAAAAATTGTATCAAACTTGGATTCCAAAGTTGCACTGAAAGTCGTGCGACTTTGGAGTCGGGCTAGTGTGAACCTTAAGGATACATTTTTTTAATTAAAAAAGATGACTCCTTGGATAGACAGAACAAGGTTTGGGAGCTATGGCATAACATGGAATATCCATCTTGACTACATCCAGTCAACATTTATGGTGCTTCCTCCTATTCCGTTTTGGGGGTGGGAGGGGAACACAGGCTCCAGGTCCAGTGGGTCACGGAGTACATCGGACATCTCCTTTTCTTGCTTTCTGTCTCATTCTCACTTGTCCGACTTCTTTTTTATGATATCCATTTTAAAGCGGAGCTCCACCCAGGAAAACAACATTTTCCCATGTTGTTTAAAAAAATTAAATAAAAAAAACCTGAAAAAAAAACACTCACCCAAAATAGCTGTTGCTATGCGGAAGTCCGTGATCTGCCTCTTCCACTCCGCGGTGCCTTTTCTTCTTGTCCTTCTCCTTGTGAATGGGGCGCGCTGCTTTCTGGGAACTGTGTGTGTTCTCAGAGAGCAGCGCGCCCATTCACAAGCCAGCGTGAGACTCACGCAGGCGCAGTAGGAAATGGGCAGTGAAGCCGTACGGCTTCACTGCCTGTTTCCCATAGTGTGAATGGCGGCGCGGGACCCGGAGCGATCGTAGGACCGGCATCGGGGGGCCCATCAGCGCGGGCAAGTAGGACAAGGTAAGTGTCCTTATTTAAAGTCAGCAGCTACACTGTTAGTAGCTGCTGACTTTGAAAAAAAAAAAAATCGCGGCTGGAGCTCCGCTTTAATTTTAATTGAAGGCTTAATGGTTGATGTCTTTATTAGGCCTGTATTCTAGCTCCACACATATGTTAGCTTCTCCTCCCAAGCCATGGTCTGTTAGCTACTTATAGTTATGACCATTCATTTTCATAAATGTACTTTTTTTTTTTTTGCAATTTCATATGTGCATCTTAGTCCTCTGTTCTTTTCCTTCTTGCTTGGGCAGCATTGCAAGCCTATAGTAATATTGAATATTTTATACTGTGAATTCTTCTGTTATGTTCCTTTTTTATGTTTCTTAAACGAATAAAAATACAGTTTAAAAATAAAAACAATATGTTTTACTTACCTGTTTTTTGTAACAGTGTTTCATAGGGCAGTCCCTTTCCTCTTCTTGACAGTTTCCCGGCAGCACAGTCTTCTCCTTTCTCCTGCAGGTTCCCCCAAAGCAAGCATTGCTGTGTGCATCCATAGACACATGCAGCGCAAATTGGCCATATCCCCCCGCTTACTCTTCACTGGATTGGACTTTCAGCAGCAGGAGTCAATGGCTCCTAATACCCGCTGCTCTCAATGTATCCTATGAGACCAGGAAGAGGGAGCAGCAGTGACAGTACCTGATCATTAGAGGAGACAGGTAAGTATTTAGGGACAAGGGGGGTAGAAAAGTAGTGGGAGTTTTTTTTTCTTTTTTTACTTTAATGCAGGAAATACATTAGGGTAAAAAAATAAAAAATAAATACATTTTGACGATAAGCACTTTAACATAAAAACAATGTAATTGTAGGTTTCTGCTCAAATAAAAAAATACATTTAAAAAAAAAAAAGCATGTACATTATCGAGATTTGTTATAACAATGTCAAGAAATCAAGCTTCATGTCCTTCCTGTAAAGTAACATTTGGCTTCCTCTTCAAGATCAAGAGTCATCTCTGTCTGGTAAAGGGTTATGTAAATTCCATGTGTTCTTGCTACATATGTACTGCGGTCTAAATCTACACATTCTCTGTGCTGAATAAAGGATAACCTAAATAAGGATATTACACACAGAAGACTTAAAAGAAGCATTGAAGAGTCAGTGACATGAAAACAGGAGTGTGAGCGTTTGTATTCCAGAGATAAGATAGTAACTAAGAAACAGGAATGCAGCAATATAAGCTCAAAGTCAAGGATTTGTGCCGCTCTGTCTGTTATAAAAGACACTGCTCAGCGCCCTCTGCTGGCTAAAACAGATAGAAACAAAGTATTAGAATTTTAGCCTATGTTCAGAGCAGAGCATATTCCTGGTGATTTTCTTTTTTTGTTTTCAAAAAAGTTTTATTTGGAAGACATGTAATAAAACAGTTCAGTACAATGCATTGGGATAGAAATAACAGAGAGAGTGTAAAATAATGGCCAAACATAAGAGAGGGTTGGGAGCATGGATACAATGAGGGTATATAGAAAGATAGTGGGGATATACATAGCCAAGAATATGAAAGCAGTGGTTATATTTGAGGCAAGTAGGGGTGAGAGATACAATGTTGGTTAAGGATATAAGTGGGATCAAGTTATCGGCAATCCTTAGTATATTAGAAAGATAGTGGGTGCAGGGGAAGTTTAGGGTATCAGAGACCAAAACATCCATTTACTAGTGAAGAGATGCATAGTGTCAAACAGAGTGTGGTGGATTCTTTCAGAGAGTCTAATAGATTCCATTCTGGAAATAACCTGGGGCCATGGTAGGTCCTGTGATTTCCAGTTGCAGGCAATCATCCATTGTATAGCACTGATTAGAGAATGGATCAGTCTATTACATGGGGGTGGAACCTCGGGGACCGTGGCATAAAGTAAACATATAGAAGGGGTGAGGGAGATTTTTT
This sequence comes from Rana kukunoris, assembly GCA_029574335.1. Classification (NCBI taxonomy): domain Eukaryota; kingdom Metazoa; phylum Chordata; class Amphibia; order Anura; family Ranidae; genus Rana; species Rana kukunoris. Next base: position 592,309,285 of record CM056049.1, read on the forward strand.
TGTTCAGAGTGCTTTCTAGTCTGTTTATAAGTGCAAGCCAAATAGGATCTAAGTGTTTGCAACCCCAAAAAATGTGGAAGTAGTTACCAACCTCTGGGCAGCCTCTGAAGCAGCTCGGGGAGGTATTGGGATAGAAGGAGTGAATTTTAGCGGGGGTCATATACCACCTGGTAAATATTTTTAGGGGGGTTTCTCTGAAGGCCGCAGCACGGTTACTTTTACGGAGATTATCAGTCATATTGGCCCATTGGTCGAGAGTAAAAGTGGAGTTAAGTTCTGATTCCCAGCGCAACATTGGGGCTGATTTTTCTGGCTGGAGAGAGGTAATAAGGTTATTATAGAAACAAGAGATTAGACCTTTGTCTCTGGGGCAGGTTGTGCAGATATGTTCAAACAGTGTACTAGGAGGGGAAATTTGTGTGGAAAAGTATAGTGAGAAGTCTCTGATTTGTATGTATTGGTGGAAACAGGAGGGTGGAAGGTTAAATTTGAGTTGCAGGGAAGCGAAGGTGAGAAATTTTGAGTTGAAAGTGAAGGATTTCAACGTGGTGAGATCTCTGGAAATCCAGACATCAAAAGGGGTCTTGTCTGGAAATGCGAGGGGGAATCTGGGGTCTCCGAGAAACGAAGCAAGGGGAGGGGATGGGGAGGAGAGACCGTGTTTAAGTTTAATTTTTTCCCAAATTTGCAGCATTTGGGAAATTATTGTGTTTTTCTTGGAGAGAGCATGATGTGGTATTATGTTTAACCACAAAATGCCCCTAATGTTCAGGGGCAATATCGAAGATGTCTCAAACCTGAGCCATGGGATGTCTGGGTCTGCGGAGAACCATTGAGCTAAATGTGCTAGTTTAGCAGCTAGGAAGTAGGACCATAGGTCTGGTAGACCGAGTCCACCATCACGTTGGGATCTATACATGAGAGAGTAGCTGCTTCTTGGTTTCTTACCATTCCAGATAAATTTGTTGATTTCCCTCTGCAGGGCTTCTAGGCGAGTTTTGGGGACATTAATGGGTAATGCTCTGAAGAAGTACAAGATCTTATGAAGGATGGTCATTTTAAAAGCGCATATTCTGCCCAGGTAAGAAATATGATAGGCAGACCATATCTTAAGCAATGCACTAATGTGTGAGAACAAGGGGAGGTAGTTGGTTTTGTATAGCAGATTATGCGAGACTGTGATGTGAACTCCAAGATACTTAAGTGACGTGGAGGACCAAATAAAGTTAAAGTTTTGCTTCATGAGGGAAATAAGATCAGGGGAGCAGTTAATGGGTAGAATGGAGCATTTATTTGTGCTAATTGATAGGCCAGAGAGTTTATGGAAGCTGTTAAGTTCTAATAAAAGATTGGGAATAGAGGTATGGGGGTCTGTCAAGAATAAGAGAGCGTCATCTGCATATAGACTAAGCTTAAATTGGTGGGAGTCTTTGTGGTAGCCGTGTATGTTAACGTTTTGTCTGATGGCGTGTGCAAGGGGCTCTATGGCAAGAGCAAAAAGGAGGGGAGAAAGAAGGCAGCCCTGTCTAGTACCCCTGCTAAGGGGGAAGAAGTCCGAGTTACTGCCAGGTATTCTGATTCTGGTCTTAGGAAGGTGGTAAAGGGCGTTAAAGCCATGAATAAATCTTTCTGAGATGCCAAATTTAGGGAGGAGATGGTTTAGATACGACCAGTTGACACTGTCGAATGCCTTGTGGATATCAAGGCTAAGTAGACATAAGGGGCGTGAGTGTAGGTTTGCGTCTTGTACTAAGTTAGTGACTAATCTAATATTATCAACAATCTGCCTACCCGGTATAAAGCCAGTCTGGTCAACGTGGATAAGGGAGGTGATCACCGAGGACAATCTGTCTGCAAGTAATCTACCAAAGAGTTTTAGGTTGTTGTTAAGAACTGATATAGGGCGGTAGTTTTGTGGTACAGAATGGTCTTTTTGGGGTTTGGGTATCAGGGAAAGATTTGCCAGCAACATTTCTTCAGGAAATTGACCGCCTAGTAGAATATAATTAAATAGCTTGGTGAGACTTGGTACTAGAAGGGGGGCAAATTTTTTGTAGTAAGCTGCTGTAAAGCCATCAGGACCGGGGGCGGTTGAAGTTTTAATAGATTTAATGATATCTAAGATCTCGGCCTCTGTGCATGGCTCATTCAGTGAGGAGATCTGAGAGTCATTTAATTTAGGGAGATGAAGGGAGTTGAGCCAATCTAAGGATGAGGGTTTGGGGTAAGTTTGAGGGCCAGATAGGAGATTTTTGTAGAAGGAGGTGAACACCTGAAGAACGTCTTGAGGGTGGGTGACCAAGTTGCCCTTTGCGTTCTTCAATTTGTAGACGTGGGGGGGTTTGGTATCATGATTTAATTTGCGTGCAAACATTGTAGAGGCCGAATTTCCTTGCAACAGGAACTTGGCTTTAGAGAACCTGAGTGATTTTTCTGTATCCTCCGATAGCAGTGTGTTTAAGGCTTGTCATTCCTGGTGATTTTCAACTGGGTTTATTTGACATTTTTACAAGAATTTTGCAAGCCTTGTGCAAATATTGTTGCACGTGTATCAAACTTCAGGCACGTGGAGAGAAGAGCAGTTCTAGAGCACAAGAGGAGATTTTCAGGTGTAAAATGTTCACACAAAAATGCATTAACACGTGTGTGTTTACAGGAGCTCTCGTTGAAGATGATGGTGCCAAAAATGGCTGATTTGGCAAAAAAAAAAAAATCATGCATTTCTCTGAGCACAAAGCACCAAGTATAGAATTTTGGGTGTAGTCTGATGTAGTAAGTCGTAGGACAATACAATACAAAACGGTCAGGTGTGAATGGGGGTTTGACCACCTACTGCCCAGTCGCTGTACATAAACCATCAAGCAGGAGTAGCCAGTACCAGGGCCAATAGCAGCGGTCCAGTACCCGTATCACAGATCACGCCACATGCGTGAAATGTATGATGAATGGGTACCTCCTCCCAGAAGCATGCCTTGTGTGTGCCATGATCTGTGACACAGCATATCACCAATCGGGGTAACAGACTGCTGTGCTTGGCATTGGAATAGAGTTGCCACCTTTTCTTCAAGCCAAACCGAACACTTTAGTGGCCTGGGACACCTTGGGTACCCCAAAGAGAGTTGGAATGCGGTGCACATAGCATGCTGCATTGAACAAGGGATGTGGCCAAATTGCCCTTGCTGACATCACTGCCTTGCCTCCAGAGCAGTGATGCCGAACCTGCCCCCAGACAGCTGCCTGCAGCAGATTTATGCGTAACTATCTTGGTTACTTGGGGAGCCACAGCCTGGTCTAAATAATTTGTCCGTGTTTGTCTGTCTGAAACTCAGACACATGATTCAAAACCCGGACTGTCCAGGTGAATCCCGGACAGGTGGTGGTACCATATGACTGCAGTGACCAGGTAGAGAAATCACATGTCCAGTAGTAAACAATGGCCTTCATTCATAATGCCATTGCTTACTACTGTGATCTCTGTGCTTGTGAATCACTACCCTGGCTCTGAGGAAGAGAGTTCGCCCTCGAAACACGTCAGCCATTTTTTGGACACAGTACTGGTCTTCTGACAGTACCGATGGACTTTATCAGACCTTCAGGCAGTTGATGTTACATGTGTTTTTTTTTCTTTTAAAGATATTTTTATTGAAAATGTTTACAAAACCAACAATACAACACATACAAAAACAAAACTTAAACAACACAGAACATACATCGGCAGTAGTTTGCTCCTTAATCACTCCATACTATTATCAACAGCATAGTTATACAAAAGTCAAAAGTCAGAGTAGAAAGGTACATACAACAAAGTATAAAGGTAGTATTACCCCTTTGTGGGATTGCATATTAAGGTTACTCTAGCAAATGGAGACTGCACCACCAACATCCCTATTTATGGCTGTATAGGAGATAGGGTCATGGGGCTAGCCAGCCACCTGCCCCAAATCTTATCAAAGGACTTATTTATTTTCCTAATTTCAAATGTGAGCTTGTAAAGCGGGAGGGCGTCATTGGCTAGTTTCAACCATAGGCCCCTTGTCGGGGTCGCCGCTCCCTTCCAGGTCAACAGGATTGATTTCTTAGCATAGAAATATAGGATTCAAAGCAATTTTTTGACCAGGGAGGGAACCGCGAGGTCACCAAAGACCCCCAACAGACAGTTTTTAGGGTCCAGTATATTGGGGAGTCCCAAGGCAGAAAAGAGGAAGGATCCTATATCTCTCCAGATGTCTCGTATAGCTGGGCAACTCCAAAAGCAGTGGATAAAATCAGCCACCTGCCCACATCCGCGGAAACAATCCGCCAAGGCCAGTATGCCCATTCTGTGCATCCTGGCCGGGGTCAAGTGCGATTGGTGAAAATTTTTTAGTTGGATCACCCTGTCTCTGGAGGCTATAACGGAGGTCTTAAAAGTATTACAGAACTCAGTCCAGTCATCTTCCGTCATGGTAATATCTAAGGATTCCCACTTGCTCTGCGCTGCCTTAAATCTAGGATTAGAGTTCACCGTTAGGACTAAGTAATAGGTAGAAATGAGTTTTGTTCGGTCCGGGGAGCGCAACAGCTTTTTTAGGTCAGGAATCGCAAGTGGGTTGTTCAAGGAGCCAAACTGGGCTCGCGCGGCATGTCTTAGCTGGTAATAAAAGAATAAATAATTGGGCGGAAGATTAAACTCATCCATCAACTGGGAAAAGGACTTAAAGCCTTCTGAGGTATATAGGTGACATAGGTACTTAATCCCCTTAGATATCCATCTCTAAGGGTCAGGTAAAGAATTAAATTCTGGGAGTGATATATTGAACCATATTAGATTATTTGGAGAGGTCACCCAGGATCCCGGGGCATGTTTAAGAGTCACTGTTTTGAACAGGGACAGTGATGTTTGCAGCACAGTCAGTCCCGGTCCTGGGGGGGTACACCGGCGGTAGACAATGTTGTGTAAGGTCTCGAACGATGTGACCATAGCCCCTTCAGTGGTAGTACACGCATTAGTGGAGTCAGGATGTAACCAATCATGAACATATACCAGTTGGGAAGCTGGGTAATAGAGGTAGAAGTCAGGGAAAGCCAGTCCTGCCAAATGAGAGGGTAGTCTAAGTGTTTCCAATGCTACTCTAGGGGCCTTACCATTCCACAGAAATGTTATACAGATTGAGTCGATGCTCTTAAACAATGCTTTGGGGATTTTGCATGGAGCATTAGCTAGGACATACAGTAATTTAGGTAGGTATATCATTTTTAGGACATTGGCCCTTCCCATTAGATCTAGAGGTAAGTCGTTCCACTGTTTAGTCTGAGACTGCAGCTGTAGTAGCACAGGGCTCAGATTATTGGCAATGTACAGGGACAGGGGTAACTGGACCACAACTCCCAGATATCTAAACGAGGCGGCCACCATCAATTTAGAGTCCGAATGAATGTGAGGAGTAGGTGATTGATCTATGGGATAGATAATGGATTTCTCCCAATTCACTCTGAAGCCCGAGAAGTCCCCGAAGTCAGACACCATTTTCAACACATTAGCTAGTGAGTCCTGGGCATCTGCCAAATACACCAGCGTATCGTCAGCATACAGCGAGATTCGCTCCTCTATACCATTGATGGGCAATCCCCTAAGAAGTGGGGAAATGCGTATCCTAATAGCGAGGGTGTCATGAACAGCCTGGCCAATCAGTGGGCACATCGGCGCGCACGGGCGCGCGCATGCGCGGGAGCGGCACATCGGCGCGCATGCGCGGGAGCGGCGCGCGCATTCGCGGCACCATAGCGCGCACGGGAGCGCGCACCAGCGGCGGCGGCGCACGTGCACGTGGGGACGCCATTCTGGCGCCAAAACCGGCTTTAAAAGGGATCTGATTCCTGTGCCTCTTGCTGTCCTGTCTACAGCGTATCTGTGAGCTTCCAGCGTCTGTATCCTGATTGACCTTGATCCTGACTACCCGGCTTGAACCTGTTGTACCTGTCTGCTACCTGCCCTGACCTCGGCTTGCTCGACCATCCCTCGGATTATCCTTTGTACTTCTGCTGCACGCCTGTTGTTGACCTGGACTGGAATCTGACCCTGCCTGTACCGATCCTACCTGCTCCTGTAACCCCAGCCAGCCAGTGGACTTACCTACGAGGACCTGTTCCTGCTTGTACTACGGGACACCTCCCCCGCTTCGGCTGCAACCCCAGCGTCCAGCTGCCCAGCAGTGAGCCTGAACCCTCAACCTGCACGAGGACTTCTACGTGTCTCCAGGAACCACCAACTCTGCGCACGGGCCCAGCACTCGCCACTACCAGGCGCTTGTGCGACTCTGTAGTCCCGAACCTCCTGTCTGCACTATCAGGGGTCCCGGGATCAGAGAAGCAAGGGCTGCCACTCCCTGCACGCCGGGCTCGTACCACCAGGTACGTGACAAAGGGGTTCCATGGCCAAGGGGAAAAGCAGGGGTGACAGTGGACACCCCTACCTGGTTCCCCTAGTAATTAGCAAGGTCTCTGTAATTTGTGAGTTGATACGAATACGAGCAAGCGGCATGGTATAGAGGAGTCTAATCCAGGTGACCATACGGGGGCCAAAACCATACATCTGCAAGACCCGGAACAGGTATGGCCATTCCACACTGTCAAAGGCCTTGCAAGTGTCCAGGGACACCACAACCCGAGTCTGGGGGCAGTCATGTACATATGACAAGTTATGAAACAGTCTACGTATGTTCATTCTGGTTGACCTGCCCGGGATAAAACCACCCTGATCACTCCCCACCAAGCGAGCAATCACTTTGTTCAGACGATTCGCCAGGGCCTTAGCCAGAATTTTGGCATCCACATTTATGAGGGATATAGGGTGGTATGAATCACACTTCAACGGGTCCTTTCTGGGTTTAAGGAGTAGAACAATCAAAGCTTTCCTCATCGAAGGGGGTAGCACCCCATCCTTTAATGCTGCATTATAAGTCTTAAGTAGTAGAGGGGCAAGAAGATGCTGGAACTGCCTATACCATTCCACTGGGAACCCGTCCAATCCTGGTGATTTATGAGTCGGCATCTGTGAAATTGCAAGTGACAGCTCTTCAACAGACAGCGGCTCATCCAGTTCCTCCCTCGCCCTGGCTGTCAGTTTTGGAAGAGGTACCTGAGTCAAGTAGTCATCAAGCTGCACGTCTGAGTAGTCAGCCCTGGAGGTATAAAGGTCACGGTAAAAGGAAAGGAAGGCCTCCGTTATATCCTGAGGGACATCACTAATGTGGTTTGCTGCGGTTAATATCCTAGGGATAGAGATAGGGGTACTCTCCGCTCTTGTAATATACGCGAGTAGGCGCCCCGCCTTGTTACCATGTTCAAATGTCTTCTGTGTAACATAGAGCATGCGTTTTTTAGTCAAGTCTAACAGCCGAAATTCGCACTTTCTACGATCATGGAGCCATGAGGCCAATGTATCTGCATTGGGACATTTAGAGTATTCAGCCTCGGATAACACCATACCATGTTCAAGTTCATCGGTGTGTAATGTTACATGTGTTTACCTAATTCACGTTTAGGAGTATATTTATTGCAGTTTTTATCTTGGAATACATTTTATTGAGGTAATGCGCTAGGTCGGTGCGCCCTTTTATTTTTTGTCGTTTTTCACCCCCCCCCCCCCCACGAGTCCCAGTTTTCCTGATCCCTGTCACACCAGTCATATTGTAACCATCATGGCTTGCTCATATGTGTGATGAGAACACCGATTGCTCTTCAGAGACCTTTTGACAGGCAGTGAGGAGGCATTGTATTTCCTTCTCGCCACTTCCTTTAACCCCTTGGATCCTGCACAAGTGTAGCACTACCCACATAGGAGCTGCTGGTTTAGATTTGGGCCTGCCGTTACCTTACTGTTCCTTGCACTCGTCTCAGGGTTTCTCCTTGAAGAAGTGGTTAAAGAAAGAAATGTCTGCGCCAAACCCCCAGTCTCCATGCAAAGAGGGTTTTTATTAAAGCAAACCTCAGAAAAGAGGGATGGAGGTTTAGGGGGGAGTCAGGCATCTTACTTGTGAATCACGGATATTGTCCACGCTGGACTCAGCGACCACTGGATAGGCCCACTCTCACTGGCCTAGCAGCCTGGCGCGATCAAAAGATAGTCTCTGCCACAGACTTGGAGAAAGTAGAATTTTTCAAGGGTCTCTGCCACAGACTTGGTGAAAGTAGAATTGTTTTAACGGTCTCTGCCACAGATCTGTGTAACCACACACTGGGTTAACTTCTGAAGAAAGAACACCGCTCACAGTGCCAGGATCTCTCAGCTGTTCCTACAGCACTGTGAGGTAAATTTTGATCCGGATGCATCCTCCAATTGAGTCCTCAATTGCTCGGTCCCTTCCAGCAGGCAAGGCGACACAGGATCCTCCCTGGATCAGTAGGCCCCAGAAACTCCTGGGCCTACATCTAAGTAACGGAGCCTCAGGCCAATGTGGTCCTGAGGCGGGAACCGCCAAAACATCCCTGAGGCCAGGAGGGCCCTCAGGTCCGGATCAGGCAAAACTGACCCCACAAAATGGTGTCAGCAGGTTGACCATGCCCCCTGAGCCACTTCTGAAAAAGGAACATCCAATACATTCAACCTGTTGCATTTACAACCTTGACCAGTGGTGACAGTGACACCTACTGTCAAGTGGAAAACCGTGCAACCCAGCTGAACTGAAAAAAAAACAGAATTTGAATACAATCTTTCTGAGCCAAACTATTGCTCAGACAAACTATAATTTTAACTTATAGCACCCACTCATTGGGAGCAGGACTACACAAGCACACCCATTCACTTGAATTGGCGTGTGTAAATATAATGCCAAAGCTGCGAAGCAAGGCATCCCAGTCTCAGTATGTGTACACCCCCAGCTGCTGCCTCAGCAGCTACAGGAGGGTAGCAGTTGAGGGGTGATACAACCGCAAACGCAAGGTTTAAACACCCTCCCAACCTCATGTGTGAATGAGCCCTAATAGTGCAGCCAGTCACAGTTCTCTGATTACCAGCACACCGGCCACATTTTCGCCAGACCAGTGAAGCTAAATTCAGTGTTTATAAATGCCACCATACCAGACAGCAACAATTTTCTTGATCACTGCCAACACCATTCCTGGTATCACCAAACCAGTGTATGCCAGCAACAGTGTTCCTTATCACTGTCAAACCACAGCAGTGTAGGCCAGTAACAGTGCCCTGATTGTTACCACACCAGTCACAGTGTCACTAGAACAGTGTAAGACAGTAGTGGCGTTACTGATTTGCCACCACACTAGTCCCTAGTGTCACCAGAGCAATGTAAGCCAGCAACAGTGTTCCTGATCACCATTATACAAGTCCCAGTGTCAGTACACAAGCACGGTCAGCAACAGCTTTACTGACCACTGCCATACCAGTGCAGTGTTGCCTCTGCCTCTGCCTGTACTAAGTCTGGCCTGTTTATTGACCAAGTTTCTGCCTGCTGCCTGGACTGATCCTTTACCCGTTTTCTGATCATGCCTCTGTCTGCCACCTGAACTAGCCCATCTGCGTGGGCAGCTGCACTCTTAGAACCACAGGGACTCTTCCTTTCAGTTCCTGTACTTCCTGGCCAGTGCACATGGCATTCCTGGGGGCAGCCACATAGCAGTAGACTAGGCTTGTCTGGCTTGACTGTGAAAAATTCTCATGCATGTGGTATCAGCCATACTCAGGAGTAGCAGAATGTGTTTTGGGGTGTAATTATAAATATGCCTATGATGTGTGTTAGAAATATTTTATGTAGCGCCGGCTCCCAATGACTGGGGCTCCATTATAAATTTAGGGGGCGTCTGAGCCAATAGTTGGGCTCAGACTTTATTAATTCTATGTAAATTAGCCTCTGTTCTGGCTATGGTTGTGCTTGATAGAAGTTTTCCCCTGTTGCCTGTAGGTGGTGTTACCACCTCAGACCCATGTTGGAACTCAAGCGAACCATGGTGTGTTGAGTGACCCTTCTCAGCAGCAGCCCAGTGGGAGTGGTGCCCCGCCGTGCATGCTGGAAAGGGGTACTTAAGGGCAGACACCGTTTTTTGGGGTCCTTCGCCTCGTGGCCCTCCTGGCACGAAGCACGTGTGCGATTCCAGCCCCGGGACCATGTTGATCCGAGCCTGCGTCTCTATCAGATGAGCCCAGTTATGCTGACTGGGGCCTCTGATTCTAGAGGGGATCCCAAGCTGTCCATCCAAGAGGGGGAAGCTGCTTAACAAAGGAAACGGGGGAGGACCTGCCCTGGAGAAGACCAAGCAAGGCAAGCTTTTGTTTTGGGATAGGCCTGGTGTCTTTGTTATAGAAAGATCCACTACTCAATGTGTCTTACAGTCCGCCAGATTGGCTTAGAGGCTCTTTTGCTGTAAGGCAGGAAGTTCGGAACTCAAATCCTGTGGCAGAGGATCCCTGACTATCCATCTTTAGTTCTCAGACGGTCTGTGGCAGAGACCAATCTCTTACTCTCCGTGCGTCGTTCCGGCTGCTGAGCCGTGTGAGGGGGGTCTATCCGGGTGGGCAATACCAACTCAGGAGTGAGTGGTGAAAACAAACTTTAGATACTTTTTTTGTGCATTCTGTACTGTGTATCTGAACCTTCTCCTTCTCTCTATACTCTCTACTTCATTCACAAGTTTATGCAGCAAAAATAAAACCTAACAGTTGAAGGTTTTACATCTTGTGGGGACATTGCAGTTTCTACAGGCTTTCTTCCCTGGACAGCGAGGTAACGTGCAAAACCCAATCTAAACCAGCAGCTCCTGCGGGGGTGGTGCTACATTTAGAAATTCACAACTTTGTGTAAGAAAATAAAATTTTCATTCCTGCATTTTCTAAAAGCTTATGGCAAAAAAAAGACGTTTTCAAAAGACTCAATATGCCTTTCAGAAAATACCTTGGATTGTTTGTGTTCCACAATGGGGTCATTTTGTGGGTGTTTCCACTGTCCTGGTGATCCAGGGTCTCCACAAATGTGATAGGTAGTCAGGAAATTAGATGCATAATTTATGCTCCTTGTGAGTCCTAGTGAGCGATCCTTGAAAGCCCAAAGGTGCTCTTTAGATTTTGGGCCCCCTATGCATTTAGGCTGTGTAAAAGTTTCACATACCATATTTTTCCCCCTCTATAAGACACACCTGACCATAAGGCGCACCTAGGTTTTAGAGGAGGAAAACAAAACAAAACAAAAAAACACACACACACACTGAACCAAATAATGTACTAAAATGTTTAATAAAATATAACTGAATAACATTTCAACCATGTAAACTGAACAGCAGTCAACAGTGGCATTAAGAACCACCATTACTGTCATTAACAAATGAGGAGAGACTTTAAAGTGTAAGTTAACCCTTCCTATCGTTTTCAGCTAAGGAAGCTGCCTTCTTGGCCTCTGTTTATTCTACAACTGCCATGATGCTGCACATGTGATCAGTTATGACACCAGCCATTGGATGGATTAATAGTTTGGTTGAGAGCACAACCAATTGGAGTGTTATGCCGGAAATGAAACAGTTTTATGGATGGGTTTACTTCCGCTTTAAGGTTCAAGTTCTCTTCTAGTTTTCTGGGACCCCAGACATCACTTTCTTCGCTATCTTCATATACGATACAATCTTCAGTTCCATCAAAGGCATTGCTAATGCCACATTTCTTGAATGACTGTACAATGATTTCCTCCCTCACGTGTGCCATGATGTTTTCAGCCATTCACAAATTTGAGCGATAGTGGGCCTCTTCATTTGTCCAGTAGGTGTCAGATCATGATTACGAGCAGCCATCCATTTGTTCCACTCTTCTCGCATAAAGACTTTAAATGGTTTGTTGATGAAAAGTTGCAACTGGCTGGTAAGCCCCCAGGAATTACAGCTATATGAGTCTTCACTTCTTTAAAGTATTTTTTTTGTAGTTTTGCCAAAATGTGCTCTAAACTGGTCAAGCACTAATAAGGGCGGTTGTTTCAGAAGCCCTCCAGGACGTGTGGACCACACTTTTTCCAACCCATACTCTCATACCATTTTCATCCATCCATCCATCCATTCTCATGAATATGTACAACTACTCCTTGTGGAATAACATCTTTTGGAAACGTTTTCCTTTTGAAAATTAACATGGGTGCCAATTTGGTGCCGTCTGCATAGCAGAACACCACAAGCGTGCAATGGGTTCTCATGTCCTGAGGTTTTCATGGTTATGGTTTTGGCACCTTTCAGATCAACAGTCCTCTTTGATGTGCCATCTAATGTTAGCGGGACTTCATCCATATTCCCAGTCTGGCCATTTTCAAAACCATTTTTCTTTCTAGCATCAATTACAAATTTATGAAAAGACAGAATCTTTGATAAATATTTAGGCATTTTTTGCACAATTCTAGTTTTGGTGCGCATAACAAGGTCACATCGCTTTATAAATCTGTAGCACCACGATGGTGATCCAGTAAAATCCTGAATGCCTTTCTTTACAGCAATAAGTTTGGCTTCACATATTATCATTTTTGTAGAGACTGAGAAGCCATTATTCCGATGATGTGTGAGCCATTCTTTCATGCCCACATCTAACTGTGGCCACTTTGCAGCATGCCCACTAAAAGTTTCCTTGCTTTTTGCAGCTGATCCTCCCGTTTCCTCGACTCACTTATTTTTTCAGTTGGAGGTGGCCCAAAATGTCTCTCCGCTGCTCTGTTACCATGTTTCTTAGCATATTTTACTACCACTAGTTTAAAAGGAATTTCATATGCTAGTCTTTTCTGCTTTATCATCTGGTCCTGCTGTGGTTGGCTGGGCTGGCATCTGATCTTTGCAGTGGGTGGCTGAGCTGGCACCTGATCCCTGCAGTGCATGGCATGGTTTGCTGAGGCAAAGGACTGGAAGGGACTCAGAGGGAGGCGGTGACCTATGCAGGTACACTTTTAGGTTTGCAGCAGCTGGTGAGCAGGCCCAGGGTGCGGAGCAACACATAATGATGTCACATGGGCATTCCGCGCTCCTCCGGGCACTGGGCCTGCTCACATGCTACAAAGCTTTCTGGGCTGGCTTCTTCTAACTGGGCCGCCCCCCCTTCCCTTGCTATATGATCATCATGCACGCTGCTGGGGGCCTGGCCCGAAAAAGATGTTCGCTGCATTTTATTGTCCACGGCTGACCCAGCATTGGTCAATATTTGTTCCATAAGAAGCACAGGCATTTCCACCCATGTTTTGGGGGGAAAGGGTGCATCTTATGGGAATGAAAAATATGGTATGCGGTCTCCTCATACTCAGGAGGCATAGCAGAATGTGTTTTGGGGTGTAATTATAATTATGCCTATGTGTGACAATTAACTTGTTAAAATTACAAATTTGTGAAAAAAAAATTAATAACTATTTCATTGCTTCATGTTCCAAGGGGCTGCTGGTAATAGAATGGGATGGCACATGGCTTCTGGCTTCTTCCGAACGTCTTGGGGTGAATGATGAGTGCAACAGTAGAAAAAGGAATGTCCGCAAAAGGAATGTCTTTTATGTGCTCTTTATTACCCAGCCGGGTAAAAACAGTAAACAGGTGATGAAAAAGACAGACGTAGGTTGGAAGGAGGACAGCAGATTCAGGCGTACAATAGGGAAACAGTCCTGCTTCCGACAACACTTAGTTTTTCTTCGCCACTCCAGCCGGAGTGGGTACAGTGTACCTGGACAGGTTTCCCTCACCGACCTGGCAGCCAGAGTATCACTCGGAACTTGGGAAGGGGTCTCTGCCACAGGCCCTCCCGAACGAACGTCAGGGAAACACCTCTGTTACGGCCTTCTATGATTGAAGCTATGGAGGTAGCTCTCTTAAGTAAAGTTTCGCCTGGATCTTCTTCTTAACGTCGCCCAGGTACCGACTAAAAGAGGAGTCAATCCTTCAGTGTCCAGTACCTTTGATCCCTGGTGGTTCATCTGAATCCTGTTGGACCGCCAGCCTCTCATTGGCGCTCCTCAGATGGACTCCCCACCGAACAGCCACAGTCGCTTGGGATCTTTAAAAGTGGGAACCCAGTCGATTACTGAGTCCCCCGTCCTGCTTGAATGTTCTGAACCAACATGGCCCAGGAACACCGCGTAGCACGGACGCCCTGGCCAGGTAGGCCATAACGCTAGGGGCGCGGTGATGTGGCCACCCTAAAGGTGGGTGCCACACTCAAAGAAGAACCCCAGACCAATGGCGTCTGTTCCATAAGTACCCTCTCCCAGCGAGGCCCAAGCCTTTTGATTGGTCGCTCGGAGAAAACACCCAAACCTCAGCTTCCACTGCCGCCACCTATCATCCTGGGGTGGAACAACACCCCAGCAACAACAGAATGAGCCCACAGCACAGCCAAGCTGAAACAGAGACCGTATTCAAATGATTACAATTAGAATCAGAGTCACTTATACTCTGATTATCCCTTAAGTTTTAATAGCACCCAGGGCCGCCATCAGGGGGGTACAGGCATTACACCTGTAAGGGGCCCGGGGGTCCCCAGGGGCCCGGATGGGAACCACCCTAAAAAAAAAAAAAAAAAAAATTTTTTTTTTTTTTAGGGGTCCGAAGATCCCCAGGGGCCCGGAGGCCACCAAGGGCCCCAGACGGCAAGCCCTTTTTTTTATAAAAAAAAACAATTTTTAATAAAAAAATATATTTTTTTATAAAAAAAAATTTTTTTTTAATATATTTTTTTATTATTTTTTTATTAAAGGGACAATTTTTTTTCTTTTATTTTTTTAGAGGTCCCCAGGGGCCCGGAGGCCACCAGGGCCCCAGATGGCAAGCCCTTTTTTTTCTTAATTTTTTTTTATAAAAAAATATATTTTTTTATAAAAAATATATATTTTTAATATATTTTTCTTTAATTTTTTTATTAAAGGGCCAATTTTTAGAGGTCCGGAGGTCCACAGGGGCCCGGAGGCCCCCAGGGCACCAGATGGCAACCCCCCTTTTTTTTATTTATTTTCTATTAAAAAATATATAGATTTTTTAATATATTTTTATTTTATTTTTTTATTAAAGGGCCATTTTTTTTAGGGGTCTAGGGGCCCGTAGGCCACCAGGGCCCCAGATGGCAACCCCCTCTTTTTTTTTTTTAATATATTTTTTTATACAAAAATATATTTTTTTAATATATTTTTCTTTTATTTTTTATTAAAGGGCCAATTTTTTTTCTTTTATTTTTTTAGGGGTCCGGAGGTCCACAGGGACCTGGAGATCCCCAGGGCCCCAGATGACAACCCCCCTTTTTTTATAAAAAAATATATAATTTTTATATATTTTTTTATTTCTTTTATTTTTATATTTATATTATCCTTTTTTATAATTTTTTTTTACTTTTTTATATTATTTTATTTCTTTTTTTTAATATATAGATGTATTTTTATTAAAGGGCTCAGAGGTCCCCAGGGCCCCATGTGTCAAACCCCCTTTTTTTATAATTGTATTTTTTATTTTTGTTTATATATTTTTTTTATATATTTTTTTTTATTAAAGGGCCCAGAGGTCCCCAGGGCCCTGGAAGGCAACCCCTTTTTTTATATATATAAATGTTTATTTATTTTTTATATATATATTTTTTTCTTTCTTTCTTTTTTTTTTAAAGGGCCCAGAGGTTTCTTTTTATTAAAGGGCCCAGAGGTCCCGAATGGAAAGCCCCTTTTTTTTGTAAAAAAAAATAACGTCCCCGGGGCCACAGTTGGCAACCACCCTTTTAAAAAAAAAAATATATATATATATATATATATCTTTTTTTTCTTTATATTAAAGGGCACAGAGGTCCCCAGGGCCCCGGATGGCTACCCCCCTTTATTATATATATTTTTTCTTTATTTCTTATTTTTGTAAAGGGCCCCCCCCCCGCTTCTCAATTCGCAGCAGCAGCCCCCCCCCCCCGCTTCTCAATTTCATGCGGCAGCACCCCCCCCCCCCCGGTTCTCTGCTCCAGGGGGCCCATGCCTGAAGCTGTGTAAGGGGCCCCAAAATTCCTGATGGCGGCCCTGATAGCACCGGTATTTGGAAGTACACAGGTGCTACACTAGTTTTGCAGTTCCCGCTCTTTCTGGGCTCAGTCTTTCTCCCTGTGCGGTTATAAAAGGGGGGAGGGCTCTGATCACAAGGAGTTTACATGAAACAGACAAGCCATAAAGATGTCATCTCCAGCTGCTTTACAGACATGGCTCTGCTCCAGCTCCGGTCCTATGAGAACAGAAGCAAGAGGCTCACAGAAGATACAACCCTTTTCAGCCAACAACCACCTGAGGCTCTCCTGCCACAGCATGGACTTGTACCAAGTAATGGACTCTCACCTTTGCAAGGTATGCCTGGGGAGTCACAAGGGGTTACCTTAGCAAGGCAAGGAAGAGTAAAAGGCTTTTCTAAGGGTAACCAAGCGCGTGTTCAAGACACAAAGCAACCAGTCGTGGTACCCAGTAAGGTGACAGGTCCTCCGATAGCAAAAGGGTCAATGCTCTGGCTCCCTCCCTAGCAATCGGATTCCCATAGCAACCGGATCTAAACCCGTGTTATGGAGATCTATGGCCTGGTCAGGAGGTACGTGAAGTGGAAGAGTTCATAAGTGCATGGCAGGACCACATTTTGCTACTGAGAGCAAGGTAACAGAGGTACGCTGGACTGGTGGAGTCGGCGCAGGTTCACTCTGTGCAAAAAGGTACCCCCACATTTAGGGTAAGTGACCCCGCCCACACTGCCTTGTCTAGCCCAAGAACCCTTTGGGCTTAGAGGGGTCAGCATGGATTTTCCACATCGCCCACATTTGTGGCACACAACGTGGGGCTACGCCTACCTCATGCACTGGAAGACTGCTCCTTATGAGGCCATGGCTTTTATAGGGATACACAATCGATGACCTCACACCTACAGCCACACCCCCCTACAGTTGTAAACACACATTAGGTCACACATAACTCATTTAGCGCCCCCTTGTGGTTAATTCCCAAACTGCACTGTCATTTTCACAATAAACAATGCATTTTAAATGCATTTTTTGCTGTGAAAATGACAATGGTCCCAAAAATGTGTCAAAATTGTCCGAAGTGTCCGCCATAATGTTTCAGTCACAAAAAAATAATTTAATAAAAGAAAATAAAAATCGCTGATTGCCGCCATTAGTAGTAAAAAAAATAATGAATAAAAATGCAATAAAACTATCCCCTATTTTGTAAACGCTATAAATTTTGCGCAAACCAACCGATAAACGCTTATTGCGTTTTTCTTTACCTAAAATAGGTAGAAGAATACGTATCGGCCTAAACTGAGGAACAATAATATTTTTTTTTATATATTTTTGGGGAATATTTATTATAACAAAAAGTAAAAAAAATACTGATTTTTTTTTTTCAAAATTGTCGCTCTATTTTTGTTTATAGCGCCAAAAATAAAAACCGCAGAAGTGATCAAATGCCACCAAAAGACAGCTCTATTTGTGGGAAAAAAAGGACGCCAATTTTGTTTGGGAGCCACGTCGCGTGATGGCGCAATTGTCTGTTCAAGCGACGCAGTGCCGAATCGCAAAACCTGGCCGGGTGCTTTAGCTGCCTAAAGGTCCGGGTCTTAAGTGGTTAAAAGATTTTACTGTTTAACCATTTGCCAGTTTCTTTTAATGTTGTTGTATTACTGTTGCAGTTGCTATACCGCTTTGCATAGATTTTTGCAGTTTTTACTGTAAATTCATTATGGAGTACAGAAGTAGCCACAGCCAGGATGGCTTGCGAAAAGGAGAGGGCTAGTGTAGGCAGGCTGTAGACAGCTGCCTGCAACAGTAATGTACCATGTTAGTAAATGAGTCTGCTAGTTGAAAAAGAAATTGTCCCGGTGGGGCTTTTAAACAGCGAAAGTTGAAAAAAAATATGGAGATGCAACGTTTTATTAAGAAAAAGTTATGACATAAAAATAAGGAATGAGTTGCGACATGATGCACAGTATAAAAATATCCATACACAGATCATAGGGTAACAATAAAATACATAGCCTGTGAAAGTAACAAGCATTCGCAGTTCCTGGAGAAGGAAACAATGTAAATAAAATACATCATGCATTTGGAATGTACCACAACATAGTGTTATTACATATAACAGCAACTGATATTAACTTACATAGATAATATAATAGAATATTTTAAGAACGTAATGACCCAAACATTTTGTCATAAACAGTGCAATCCATATTAATGGTATTTATCTAAAAAGGCATGTGGCAGTCACTTGAACATATCAAGTCATATCATATCTGCTAGTTAACCCCCTCAGCGCTGCGGTATTCCCGAGTCTGGCTTGGTGTGGAATTTCAGAACCAAAAGCAGTAACCCCGAGCCAGACTCGGGATCGCCTTGCAGTGTCCACAGGCAGGGAATTACTTACCTTGTCCCTGGATCCTGCGATGCCACCCCGATGTGTGATTGAGCTGTCTCCTTGCTCGATTCACACAATGCCCATGTGCCGCCAAGCTCCATTCCCTGCGACGTTACGACGCACGGGGGGGGAGATCAGCGCCAAATTAAAAAAAGTAAATACACACAATATACTGTAATTTTATAGATTAAAGTACTGTATGAAATAAATACACACCCCCTTTGTCCCTAGTGGTCTGTCCAGTGTCCTACATGCATTTTTATATAATAAAAACTGTTCTTTCTGCCTGCAAACTGTAGATTGTCCAATGCAACCAAAAGTGTCCCTTTACATCAAAAGTGGTTTTAGAGCAGCTAGAAAACAGCGATAATAAATTGGAATCACTTGCAGAATTGAGCGATAGCGATTTGTGGGGAAATTCGTCATTAAACAATAAAAGTAATGACATTGACAATTCTGCAACTGAGCAAATTTCAGTGTTTTTGATTTGATTACATTATTGAAATTTTTTTATTATAATTACATTATTATTTGTTATAATTATTTATTATATTATAATTTATGATTTTGTTTTTCCAAACTTTATCATACCCAAGATGTCTACTAGACTCTGGTTTGGACAGATTTAAAGGGGTTGTAAAGGTTCATCTTTTATTTTCTAAATTGGTTCCTTTAAGCTAGTGCATTGTTGGTTCACTTACCTTTTCCTTCCATTTCCCTTCTAAATGTTTTTTTTTCTTTGTTTGAATTTCTCACTTCCTGTTTCTCCTCAGTAAGCTTTCCACCATCATCCGAGTGGTGGAAAGTCATTTAGAACAGCTTACTGAACACCTTACTGAGGAGGAACATGAAGTGAGAAATTCAGACAAAGAAAACAAAGAAAAAAACATTTAAAAAGGGAAATTGAAGGAAAAGGTAAGTGAACCAACAATGCACTAGCTTAAAGTGACCTATTTTAAAAAAAAAAACCTTTACAACCCCTTTAAGTGAGGTATTCTTAAGAATTACAGGCCTACAATGTAAAAAGCCAAATTTCCATGCAATATAATGGTACCGCTTTCAGCACCTAATGTCTGAAATAATCATACCGACAGGGAGGTTAAAGGGGTTGTAAAGGTTGGGTGGGGTAGGAGTGCCGGGAGTAGCGAGTTGAAGATGTGGGTTGCCGATTCCTTCTGGAGCAGAGGGACTGGAGACCACTGAAGCTGAGGAAGGGGGTCAGCGACCCTAACTGGAGATGTGGGTACAACGGCAACAAGCTGGTAAGGTAAGCTGGTTAGTGGACAGCAGGAGATAGCAGAGTCAGACAAGCCTGGTCACAACGGATAATCAGGTAATCAGGTACGGAAGGCTGGAGCGTAATCGTAGTACAGGCAGGAGGGTCTGGCAGCGGTGAATCAATCAGAGAAGCAGGGTCAACGGAAGCCGAGGTCAGAGGTTGGAGAGGTACGGATGGTCAATCAAGCCAGGTCAGAAGGTTTAAACCGGCAATCAGGTTTCAGATGCAGATTAACACTTAAAAGCTGCAGATCAGACAGCAATGTGCTGGGAGCACTAGTGAGCTTTTAAAGGAGATTTGGCGCCAAGCCGAAATAACGCGCACGCACGCTCCCGCCGCGCACCCTCTCTTTATGCGTACGCACTGTTGGCGCATGGGGTGCGCATTGGACGCACGACGGCGCACAGTTACAGATGAGCACTGCTGTCTCAACCGAATGGTGGTCCGGCGGGATTAGGAGGTAAGTCCCTGACACAAACCTTTACAACTACTTTAATGCTAGTTCTGCTCTTCCCACTCTTTCTGGGCTCTGGAGTCAACATGGGAAGAAGTCAAAGACAAGCCATACAAATAATCTCCAGCCAGGGCCGCCATCAGGAATTTTGGGGCCCCTTACACAGCTTCAGGCATGGGCCCCCTGGAGCAGAGAAGCGGGGGGGGTCCGCATGAAATTGAGAAGCGGGGGGGGCTGCTGCCGCGAATTGAGAAGGGGGGGGCCCCCTTTACAAAAAGAAGAAAAATATATATAAATAAGGGGGTAGCCATCCGGGGCCCTGGGGACCTCTGTGCCCTTTAATAGAAAGAAAAAAAAAAAAAAGAGAGAAAAAAAAAAAAAATTTTTTTTTAAAAAGGGTGGTTGCCATCTGGGGACAAATATATATATAAAATATATAAAAAATATCTTTTTTTTTTATAAAAAAAAAGGGGGGTTGTCATCTGGGCCCCTGGAGATCTCCGGGCCCCTGGGGACCTCCAAACCCCTAAAAAAAATAATGGCCTTTAATAAATAAATAATACAAAAATATATTAAAAAAATATATATTTTTATAAAAAATAAATAAAAAAAAGGTGGGTTGCCATCCGGGTCCCTGTGGACCTCTGGACCTCTAAAAAAATGAAAGAAAAAAATTGGCCCTTTAATAAAAAAATAAAAGAAAAATATATTCAAAAAATATATATTTTATAAAAAATATATTTTTTATATAAAAAAATAAAAAAAGGGGGGGGGGGTTGCCATCTGGGGCCCTAGTGTCCTCCGGGCCCCTGGGGACCTCCGGACCCCTAAAAAAAATGGCGCTTTAATAAAAAAAAATAAATAAAAATATATTAAAAAAATATATTTTTTTATAAAAAATAAATAAAAAAAGGGGGGTTGCCATCTGGGGCCCTGGTGGCCTCCTGGCCCCTGGGGACCTCCGGACCCCTAAAAAAAAAAATATATATATTTTATTTTTTTTAAGGGCGGAATATACTAAAAAATATATTTTTTAATTTTTTTTTTAATAAAAATAAAAATAAAAAAAAGAGGGGTTTCCATCTGGGGCCCTGGTGGCCTCCGGGCCCCTATGGACCTCTGGACCTCTAAAAAATAAAAAATAAAATAAAAATATACTAAAAAAATATATATTTTTTATAAAAAATTGATAAAAAATAGGGGGTTTCCATCTGGGGCCCTGGTGGCCTCCATGCCCCTGGGGACCTCCGGACCCCTGATGGCGGCCCTGTCTCCAGCTGCTTTACAAAGAAGGCTGGGCTCCAGCTCCACAAGAACAGAAGCAAGAGGTTCACGGAAGTTGTAACCCTTTACAGCCAGGAGCCACCCAAGAGCTGCCTGGGGCCCCCTTCTGCCACAGCATGGACCTGTACCAAGTATTGGACTCTCATCTTTGCTAGTTAGGGATGATGTATTGAATTGTGCATGCACTTAAGGAGAAGTACAGCAAAAGGAGAAGCTGGTTTCTATGTACTTCTCCTATGGATCACAGGAGTGCAGTTTGTTCTGAACTTGTGACCAGTTTTCAGCTGATAGCAAGCCAAAGCATGCTGTTGGCTGACGTCACGGAGCTGGTTCAGGCTAGGGAAATTATCGGGATCCACCCAGAACCCTAGACTGGCACCTGGCTTAGCCTTTCTGGAGCTGCTGGGAGCCTCAGCCAGCCGCCCCCACCCTTCCCCACAGCTCTTTTAATGTGTTTTACTGCAGAACTTTCAATAAAGTTTGTTAACCGTTTCTTGAACTTGGTCTGAAGTCACTAGGGGTGCATTAGTGTCCTGTGGCAGATACACTACACTACTTTAGTTTAGTCAGTAAGGCACATACGGCATATGAATCGGGTCAGTCACATGGGTTAACTCTGCAAAACAAGGAACGCTAAAGCTGTTGCTAAGTCCAACCAAGCTCAAGTTCAAGAAACAAAGCAAGTAGTCCTTAGGTAAGGCGACAGGTCCTCCAGTAGAGAAGGGGTTATTGATGTTCTGGCTCCCTCAGTAGCCATCAGTATCCCATAGCAACCCGATGCAAGCCCGCGTTACGGAGATCTATGGCCTGGTCACGAGGTACGTGAAGTGGAAGAGTTAATAAATACACGCATAAGGTCCGCATGTCAGGTCCTAAGATGTTTAAAGGAGGCAACAGCTTAGCAATGTTGCTTCTGCTTGTTGAAAATAGATGAAGTTATAGTATTACAAAATCGAAAAAAAAATATATACATCATAATAATAATGTGGTAAATAAAGTTTAACTAAATTTACAACTTTTTTTATATGGTTTTAGATCAGGGTGTGTCCAAACTTTTTTCAAAGAGGGCCAGATTTGATGAAGTGAAAATGCGTAAAGGGCCGACCATTTTGCCTGACACCGATGAATGTTCTGCACTGTCAAATGCCTCTGAAAAGCGATCTGTGCATGGATTGCTTTTCAGAGGAGCAGCAGTCCTGGCTGCCATCACAAACAAGCCCTACAAAAAGTAGTTCTGATGGTACAGGAATGGGGTGAGGGGGGAGGGGTCCAGGTAAAATTAACATACACACACGCATACACACATACAGACACATGCACATGAATAAAACAAATGTAGCTTCTAGCACAGTACTGTAACTTTCCAGTTTCCTCATTCAGCCGGGTACTGCACTGCAGGGGAGAGCAGAGAGCACAGCACACTCCCCTGCACTTTACTTTCACTTTTGAGACTAAGACGGAGCTTCTCACAGTCCCGATGTACAGTTCAGCAGGGGATCAGGCTCATCTGACAGCCCTTCTCTCCCCTGATCCCGCGGCACAATGGTTGAGAAAGGCTGGTTTAGATAACCAGGCGACCGTTCAAAACCGGGCCGCGATTTGCCCGCACTTTGGACATGCCTGTTTTAAATGAAGTGGAAAGGTATTAGAGCACCTGCAAGGTGCTTTATTGCTTCCATTTGGGGGATGTACCCTCTCCACTCGTCTTGGTGAGCATGATCACCTAAAATGAAAATAAATATTCCACATTTTTGGTTGTGATCAGAGCAGAGATAGAGGGAAATATTTCAATGGGGACACTAGTTAATGTGCTCTGGTGACAACTTGGGATTTCTTTATTTGGAAGGATTTGCTTTAACTTCCTGTTTTGGCTTTGAGGCAGGAAGTATCGGGAAATTTGCCCATGGATCACTGGCATGGAAAAAAATTACCCCCCCCCCCCTTCCCCTCTTCCTTACTCTGTTCAGAATGAGAAAGAAATTATCATTACCATTTTTTAAGCTGCACATGCTGGCTTGCATAATTAGAATAAGACAGTTTTTTTTTTTTTTTTTGCTACTTTTTTGCACCCCTTTAAATGTTAAATACTAACTCTGCAGCAAAGTGTTTTCTGTTAAACAGTAGACTTACTGGCCAGATTTACAGGTGAAAATTAAAGAAAGAAAACCTAAAAAATAAATATGCGGTCATCATATCTAAGAATTGGTAAACTGCAATATGATAAATGTTTGCTTTTGAGTGTAATACCAATTGAATCCTCTAGTCATAGTCAGGTGCTCATCTCCCCCTCCCTTGACCAGAACATATTCACCCAACATTAACATGTTAGTACAGAGATCTATCATAAGATCTAGGTCTGTAGGCACCTTAGCAGCCTGAGAAGAGGAGAGAGATAGAGAGAGATAGAGAGAGACAGAGAGAGACAGAGAGAGATAGAGAGAGATAGAGAGAGATAGATAGAGAGAGATAGATTATACACACGCAATATCTCACAAAAGTGAGTACACTCCTCACATTTTATTCTATCTTTTCATGTGACAACACTGAAAAAATGACACTTTGCTACAATGTAAAGTAGTGAGTGTACAGCTTGTATAATAGTGTAAATTTGCCGTCCCCTCAAAATAACTCAACACACAGCCATTAATGCCTAAACTGCTGGCAAATGGTAATTTTGCGCTTCCAGACAGCTCTCCTTTGTCAACTACTGATTAGTAAATTAACAAGCCCCGCCCCCATCTGCACATTTGCTGAGGTGCACATTTGCTGCTGGGGTTCTTTCTATAAGTGGGGGTATTTAAGTGGAAAAAGGGGGGGGGCGGCGGGACTTTGAAATGAAGCAATCAGTTATCAGTGAAGGGTCAAGACAAGGTACATTTATTGCATACCATACAAGTTCATACAGTTCAATAAATAATGGCACAGTAAAATTCATATATATACAAAAGGGAACATGATAATAAATGACAGTGAAAGGGGATCATCCCTGCATATCCTGAGAACTTCCCATTGTAAAAATTCATTAAAATTCGTGGTCATCACAGACTGTATATATGAATCAAGTGGGTGGCACAGTCGATGTAAACATTGCGTGTACAGAGGCTCTACGCATTTCGTGAAGTGTTTATATTCAGTCATCAGGATCAGCAATGTCAATATAGGACGTTGGAGACATTGACGTGTGGACCCATTTAAGCCGTACCCCGGGCAGACCACACAATGCATGGTCTTCTCCGCCAGTATGGTCATACTTTCTATATCTTATAGCCAGGTGACACATGGATCAGCTGTAGTTACTATAGTTTGTTCCTTATTTCCCCATTTTCCACTCCTTGCTCTCAACTTACTTATTTTTTGGCCCATTTGCGAATTTTACACAATTCTGCATGTCTTACAGATATCCTGTATGCTGCCCCTTATTACTTTCTACTATGAATTTTTACAATGGGAAGTTCTCAGGATATGCAGGGATGATCCCCTTTCACTGTCATGTATTATGTTCCCTTTGTATATATATGAATTTTACCGTGCCATTATTTATTGAACTGTATGAACTTGTATGGTATGCAATAAATGTACCTTGTCTTGACCCTTCACTGATAACTGCTTGCTTCATTCAAAGTCCCGCTCCCCCCTTTTTTCCATTACCCTAGGGATGGAGGCTTGTGACTGCCCCTGGTCCTTGCCTCACTCAAAAGTCCCACATGCTCCCTTTATTTCATATATTTATTTAAGTGGGAGCACTTCTGACTCTGCACTTCAGCGATGTATACAGGAAAATACTTTGAACAGCACGCACGCAGGTGAACTTGTTTACCCCTTCAGCTCTCCTTCCACTGAACATGATCTCTCTACCACTCCTTCTGACACTTGTGTCCTTTTCCCTTCACCCCTCTTCTCCACCTCACACTTTATATACATCACCCTCACTTCTGTCTTCTCTTTATTACTACACTCACCAACTCTTGATAATTCTAAATCCACACAGTAATAAAAACCTCCAAGACCCTGGGGCATGTCCCTTTATATAAATTACACTCCCATATTACCTCCCTCACCCTTCTGCTTCTCCTACCTCTGGGGATATATCACCAAACCCTGGGCCTCCATCACTTAACTGTACCCAACACACCCATTACCCTGCACCCTCGGGCAGCAGCCCGGTAGTCAACACAATTAAGTTTCCATTCCTCTTCTTCCCTATGCCAGACTCCCCTTCTCTTGCGCCCCTTGGAATGCCCGCTCTGTCTGTAACAAACTCACTTCTCTCCATGACCTCTTTATCACTAACTCATTTAATCTACTCGCCATTACTGAAACCTGGCTTCATGAATCTGACACTACTTCTCCCTGCTGGCCCTCTCCCATGGTGGATTTGTGAAAAAAACGTACTCATGTCCTTAGCAGAAAAATGGACTTTATAGGCACAACCTCGAAGGATGTGGCACATACTTATTAGTGTGTGAGTGATTACCACCTTAGGCAATTGTATTCACAACAACCACTACTCTCCCATGGTGGCCCTCTTTGGACTCACTCCCCCAGACCCAATGGACGGAAGGGAGAGTGAGTGGGAATCCTAGCTCCATATATCATCTTTCAGGTACTCCACTCACCTCCCTCTCTGCCACTTTCCTCATTTGAAGCATATTCCATTTGTCTTTCCTCTCCGGTTTCTTTAAGGATAACTGATCTACCGGCCCCCTGGACCAGTATCAGCCTTTGATGACATCTCTGCCTCGCTCCCCTACTTTCTCTCTTCTGAAATCCCCACATTGATTCTCTGTGACTTCAACGTTCTTTTTTAATACTAACACTTCTGCTATTTCCAAACTTCTTAGTCTAACCTCCTCCTTTGACCTAAAGCACGCTTCTACACACTCTGACGGAAACACCCTTGACCTTGTTTTCTCCCACCTATGCACTCTGTGCAACTCTCAAACTATCATTTTCCTCTCTCTGACCACCACCTTATTAGTTTCTCACTGACCACACCAATCCTAACAACAACTACGCCCATCTCCTTGCTCCCCTTTTTATCCAAACTCCTTAAATGTCTGGTCTACAACCAACTGAGTGATCACCTCGCAAAAATAACCTTCTTGATCCCCTTCAGTCTGGATTCTGCCCTCAACACTCCACGGACACTGCTTTCCTAAGAAACTCACAAACGATCTGCTAACAGCTAAATCCAATGGACTCTATTCTGAACTCCTAGGGCGCGTACACACGATCAGACAGGTCCGATGAAACTTGTCCGACGGACCGTTTTCATCAGACCACGCTGAAGTGGTCTGTTGGTCTGATGTGCGTACACACCATCGGACCAAAATCCCATCGGACCAGAATGTGGTGACGTAGAACACAACGACGTGATGAAAAAATGGAGTTACACTTACCGGTAACGTCCTTTCCAGTAGTCTTTCAGGACAGCCACAATAGAGAGATAGGCTCCTCCTCTTCCTTAGGAAACACTGCACAGCCTAAGTAAGAACTCTCCTCCCCCTGCCAGACCTCAGTTTTTATACGAGCACCTCCGGTCAGCTGGGGAGACACAAGGACATGTTAGTAATCCATCATTAAACATCAAGATCATACTATGTTCCTGTATTAAACAAACCTTCCATAACTTCGGGTGGGTAACCAGGGGCTGTCCTGAAAGACTACTAGAAAGGACGTTACCGGTAAGTGTAACTCCATTTTCCCTTCTCGTCTTTCAGGACAGCCACAATAGAGAGGATAATCGAGTACTCACCAACTAGGGCGGGACTATGGCTTGCAGGACCTTTCGCCCAAAGGGCCTGGTCACCTGCCGACACCAAGTCTACTCTATAATGTTTGACGAAGGTGGTGTAGCTGGACCAAGTTGCTGCCTTGCATATTTGTTCTGGCGTGGCTCCAGCGGTTTCAGCCTGGGAAGCAGCCACTGCTCGTGTAGAGTGTGCCTTAATTCCTGTAGGGACCTCTTTACCAGACAAGGCATATGCTTGTTCAATAGCTAGTCTAAGCCATCTAGCGATTGTGCGCCGAGACGCTTTCTGTCCTTTCTTAACTCCAGAAAATAAAACAAAAAGAGAGTCTGACTTCCTAAAATCTTTGGTCAGCTCTAAATAGTGTAGGATGCATCTCCTGACGTCCAACTTACTAAACCTAACTTCCCTTTCACCTGAGGGATTAGGGCAAAAGAGGGGTAGCACCACCTCCTGACTCCTATGGAATCTAGAAGATACTTTGGGTAAAAAGGCCGGATCAGTCTTGAAAACAACTCGATCCGGAAAAACAATACAAAAAGGGGGGGTAACTGACTAGGCTTCTATCTCGCTGACCCTCCTAGCAGTAGTCACTGCAACCAAAAAGACTGTCTTTAAAGTCAACTCCCTCAACAGACATCCGTCTAGAGGTTCAAAGGGAGACCCTGTTAGGGCCTGAAGAAGAAGAAGAACTAAGGATAATCCCACCTGGGGAAGGGGGGCCCCTGGGACGGTCTCTGTCTAGATAATGCTCTAAAGAACCGGATTACCCAGGAGTTACTGGCCAGTGGACTCTCTAGATATACACTAAGGGCAGAACTTGACCCTTAAGGGTACTGACTGAAAGACCCTTATCTGCCCCACACTGTAGGAACTCCAATACTGAAGAGGGGTTCTGCACTGAACAGGAATATTCTAGGCACCATGCATTAAAGCGAAGCCAGACCCTCCTATAAATCGAGCGGGTTTCCTTCTTCCTGCTACTAAGAAGGGTGGCAGTTAACCTTTCAGAAAACCCTTTAGACCTTAGCAAGGTCTCCTCCAGTAACCACGCCGCTAGGTTCCACCTGTGTGGGTATGGGCAAAGGACTGGACCCTGCGAGAGAATATCCCTTGTGGATGGGAGGAAGAAGGGAGGTTCCATGGTCAGTTGTTGAGGACCGAGAAACAAGCCCTTTTCGGCCAGTGAGGTGCCACTAGAATCAGAGAGGTGTTCTCCAGTTGGAACTTTCTTAAAACTGCCGGTAGAAGCACTGGAGGTGGGAAGGCATAACAAATCCAGAACCCCAGCTCTGGGACAGGGCATCTACCCCCCTTGCTCCCTCTCCTTTGTTCCGGGAGAAAAAAACAAGGGGTTTTCGCATTTTCTTTTGACCTCGCGAACAGGTCTACCTCCGGAGAACCCCACCTCCTGACTAGGAGATGAAAAACTTCCTGACTGAGAGCCCACTCGCTCTCTCTCAGCTGACTTCGGCTGAGGAAATCTGCCGTCTTGTTTTCTATCCCTCTTAGGAAGATCGCTGATAATGACAGGGTGTTTGCTTCGGCCCAGTGAAGAATCCCTGATGTAATGCCGACAGGACTACACTTCTCGTGCCGCCCTGCTTGTTCAGATAGGCCACAGCCGAAGCATTGTCCGACCGCACCTGGACATGGTGACCCCGAAGCTCTTCCTGGAAGAATCTGAGGGCTAGACCGACCGCCATCAGCTCCTTCCAATTGTAGGACTTCCCCAACTCGGCATCTTTCCATACGCCCTGCGCTGGAAGGGACCCTAAGTGAGCCCCCCAACCTCTGCCACTTGCGTCCGTGGTTACCACCTGAGGAACCGGAATATGCCATAGCCGACCCTGCGATAAATTGGAAATCTTCCTCCACCACCAGAGGGACCTCTTTACCTGGGTTGGGACCTGCACTAGGGTGTCTAGCCGCTCCAGATCGTGATCCAGATTTTCAGGAGGAAAGCTTGCAGGGGCCGAAAGTGAAGGCCTTGCCCATTGGAGCCGGAAGGGTGGACGTAAGCAGGCCCAGGGGTCGACATCAGAGACCTGATCGACACTTGCCGACTGCCCTGTAGGGTGGCCACCGCCTGTCTAATTTCAGGGCCTTCTCCCTGGGGAGAAAGACCCTTAGGAGGGTGGAGTCAAAAGGTACCCAAGGTAAGAAATTTGTTGAGACGGTGACAGGCTGGATTTTCCTAAGTTTAACAGCCACCCTAGACCCGATAGTGTCCTCTTGGTTAATTCCAGATCTCTGGATAGTTGTTCTGGAGAAGCCGCAAAAAGGAGCAGGTCGTCCAGGTAGGCTATGATGCCTACTCCCTGAAGACGCAGAAATGCTATGGGTTCTGCCAGGACCTTGGTGAACACGCGGGGTGAGGAGGATAGACCGAATGGCAAAGCCTGGAACTGAAGATGCATCACCTCCCCTCCTAGGTCTATCGCTAGGCGTAGATACCTCTGAGACCCCTCTGCGATGGGTACGTGCAGGTACGCGTCCCTGAGGTCCAGGGAGACCATAAAGCAATTCTGAGGAAGAAGGGCCCCTGACCGTAAAGATTGATTCCATACGGAACTTTTTGTATGCGATGGACCTGTTTAGGGGTTTCAAGTTAAGGATTAACCTGTACTTCCCTGAGGGTTTCCTCACCACAAAAATGTGTGTGAGTAAAAACCCTTCCCTTCCTCTGTCGCTGGAACCCTGAGGACCACGTCCTGGTTCTTTAGCTCTTTTAAGGCTCCAATGAGAGCCTCTGATTTTTCCCTGTCTCTGGGAAGTTGAGTGACCAGATATCTTTGGGGGGAGGAGAAGAGAACTCTAGGAAGTACCCCCTCCTTACTATCGGCAGGACATACCTGTTGGGGGAAATTGACTCCCACTGTGGAGGAAGGCCCCCAACCTTCCCCCCACCCTGACCTGGGAGTCATTGTTTTTTAGCGGGCTGGTCAGGAGGGCGAAAAAATCGCTCCTCTGCCCCTTCCCTAGGCGTCCAGATTCTCTTCTGAACTTCTGGCTTTGGGACCCCCGAGTGCCTTTGGGGACGAAACCCCCTCCTCTTTACTGGAGCTTTACGTCTCTCTGGGGAAAAAAGACTTCTTCCTCTCAGCTGTACGATCCAAGACTGACTCAAGACCCAGGCCAAACAGGAGATCCCCCGTAAGAGGTATCCCGCACAGCTTGGATTTGGAAGCTAGGTCCCCTGGCCAAGTTTTAAGCCAGAGGGCTCTCCTGGCAGAGTTGGCCAGAGCTGCCGACCTGGCTGACATGCGGACGGATTCAGCCGAAGCGTCCGCAATGTAAGCGATGCTCGTAACATTGTAGGGAAGGAGGACAAAATGGGTCTCCTTATCCGTCCCAGCCTCAATGTGCTCCTGAATTTTAGAGAGCCAATGCTCTAAATTACGGGCCACACTGTGACAGCAGCTAATTCTGGCTTAAGGTTCCCAATAACCGAGTCCCACGTTTTTTTCAAGAGGGAATCCATTCTTTTGTCCATTGCATCAGGAACAGTTCCCATATCCTCGAAGCCAAGACAGTATTTCTGGATACTTGGGAGAACGCCGCATCCAATTTAGGCACCTTGTTCCCAAAATGGATGCAGGATCCTCAGAAAATGGGAACCTCATTTTAAGGGACTGGGGAAAAAAGGGCTTCCTTTCGGGGTCCTGCCACTCCTTTTTGATAGTATCAGTTAGAAGGTCATGTACAGGAAAAACCCTTTCTTCTGTTCCTCAGACCTTTGTACATTTGGTCATGAAGGCTAGAGGTTTACT